>JABUQX010106502.1:20000-38464 GCA_015478945.1 Trachelipus rathkii | reverse complement strand
ATGTTAAATATTGATATTAATGCGGCAATTTATAATGAAAGTTATCGTTAACAGAAAGAACATATAATGGGAAGGTAAAGAATTTACTTCATTCTCTGGGATTGAACGAGGGATAGGACAGGCTGGACATCTGATGAAATGAATTTAGGTTTTTAAATGAAAATATTTTTCTCTTCATTACAAATAGCATTGACAAGTAGCTTCCTGCGTAAGATATTTAAAATTATGTAACTAATTCTTTACGCCTTGTTAGTATCACCTAAAAGTAGGAAAAATGCTTTAAAAATTGTTGAAAAATATTAAAAATTTATGAGGGAAAGAAAGGGTAACAGTAGTTAACACTAAAACATTTAAAAAAAAACTTTAATACAGAATCACCTTATCAGATCAGATTTTATTCATTACTGTGAAAAACAATCGTTTTGTCTGCACTTTTTCAGCAAAACATAATTACGATAAGAATCTAGTTGCTAGTTATTCAAATAAATAAATAAATAAATAATAATCGGGCTCCTGAACTTATAGCTCACACAATGAAATATTATTTTATTATATGAATTCAACGAGACATAAAAATACTTATAAAGTAAAAAAATGTATAATTTATTATATCTACATCTGTTATTGAAAGAGAGGCAGCATCAATTGGTGACGTTGTGGGTTTCTGCATGTGGCAAGGTAAATATAAGATTAAAAAAATCTTAAATTGCATGCAGCACACAAAAATGGGTGTAGTTGGGCGGAAGTAGGAGAGGGAGATGAGTATTTTTTAAGGTTTTGTTCCAAATTCTGAATTGTATATTTATAAATATTTATTAACATATAATATATAATAATTAAATATTTATATTATATATTTTATATTTTTATTAAAATAATATTATATATATATTATATTCGATTATATATATCTTACATATTCATAGATCTATATGGAGCTATATAAGGGCCTAACACTAATATAAGCTAACATATAGATATATAAACATATATATATATATATATATATATATACATACACACTATATATATAATAGTATATATATATATATAACATATCCAACACATATTATATATATATATATCAATATATATATATATATAACTTATATAATACACTATATATATATATTTATATACTATATATATAATTATATATATATTATATTTATATATATATAACCATAGGTTTTATTAGTTTTAATTTCCATAGAGAATTTGAAAAGAGTTTGCACACAATCGTTTCGTATCTAAATTTTTGGGCCCCCTATACCTCGGGGCCCTAAGCTATAGCTTTTTTAGCTTATAGGTAAATCCGGCCCTTCAAATAATATTATAATATGATATAATATAAATATATATAGCTCACTATATAATATATATATATATATATTATATATACTAATATAATCATAACACATATATATATAGGTTCTATCTATATAATATACTATAACCAATCACTATAACAACTCAATATAACTTATATGAGTAAAAGAGTGTATTTATTTTTACATTTTAACAGCAAAATTTCTATCAATTCCATATAATTAATCGATCTATATATATATTATATAATTAACTATTAATATATTATAAAATACTATCTATATATATAATATAATAATATATATATATATTAATAATATAAGTATATATAATATATATAATATATAATTATATTATATATATATATATATTATATAATATATTTAATATATTATATAATTATAATATATATATATTTTATATATAATTTAATTTAATATTATATTATATAATTATATATATATATATAATAGTTAGGAAGGGCAATATTTGCATAGGCAGTTTTGTGTATAATATAATATATTACCCGCCTTTTGGCACCTCCTTTACGAAGAAGGGAATGCGCAGACTGGTATTTTGCGAGTAGCAACCGTGTATTCGTGTTCCACCTTAGTTTTGGCCACCCTTTTGCCCTTTAGGTGGCTTAGCCCCCTTTGAATATGTTTTTGGCCTTAGACATTATTGGCTCTTAGATACCGGTATCCAATGGCGCGCAAAATTAGAGACTCATTTTCATAATAGGTTAATGTAGAGGGATTAAGTGGGTTAATCGATGATCGTGTAGGTACCTGTACGCAGTACTGCGTAGAGAGTAACTGTCCAGACATGAGTGTCATGTAGGTACCATTTATGTATTCAAGACTTTGAGCTCGCTGTATTTTTTTTTTATTACAGAATTAATAAAACACCATCATCACGGTTGCAGCACCCTAATACAAGAGGAGGTTACTCCATTTAACGTCGGCAGGACGGACCAACCCAAGGAGAGATAGCTCACATTCTCCCACTAGCCGACCAGTTTGCGAACTCTATGAGACCTCCTTTGCTTGGTTTGGAGCGAGTCTCTACCTGAAGCTTTAATGGTTAGCCTTTTATGATAAAAAATTATAGGCTAACATATACATAAATATAAAAAAATAAAAAAAATATATACATATTAATTTATAAATATTACATTACTATTATCTATCATCATTAATATTATTATTAAATTGCTAAACACTATATTTCACTATTAATCCACCAGTATTATTACTATATTTTAATATTAATATAATATTAATGAGCACATGCATTGTTTTAATTAGATAATATTGTTATGCCTACACATTATTTCACTGTGGGATAAATTAATTTATAATATTATTATCCACTATTTACACTATATTAAAAAATTTCATTAACATTATACTGTATTAATTATTATCATTAAATTCAACAACAATCACATGTTTTATATACTATAGTATGTTTGTTATATTATTTCACTATATTATTATTTAAAAATTATTTACCACTATTTCCACAATTATTAAAAATTAACATACCTTTAAAACTATTATTAATTATATTATCATTATCATCTACAATCACGTTATTATACTTAATATAGTTTTATGAATTAACGTATATATCACCAACATTCGCTGGAAAGATAAAATTGATAGGAAGGCGGTTTTACCTAGCCCTTGCTAAGTGGAAGAGATGATTTAGGAAAATTTACTTCAATATCGACTCGAACGATAGTAAACTTGGGAAAACGCAGCTCCACGTTCTTCAATTTAGTATTTTAAATTTATTTACTTTATAATTTATTTTTTTTTAATGTATTAATAAATTAATTATCCAAAAATGCCAAAAGAAATTGATTGTACAAAAAAATTAATATTTTGCTGCTTCCTACGAATCCAGATTACAAATGAATATATAAATTTTTATTTTAAAATTTTAACATTTTTTAAAATCCAAAATCCTAATTTTCTTTTTCCTTGAAATTTTTAGCCACCATGAATGAATCAAACGCTTTCTTTCTTTCACTTTCTTTCTCTTTCTCCTTAATATTCCCAATCCCATCTATCAGTAGAATTCCAGAGATTCGACTTCAATTCTCTTCATAAAACCGCCTCTTGATTCCTTCTTCTTTCCATCTCTCTCTCTCTTCTCTTTCGAGTTCCTCCTGTATTCGCCTCCCCTCTAGTTTCCACGGAGTCACACTCGAAGACGGTCTGAATCATATGGATGGCCTAGTGGTTAGAGCATCCGGTATTGTTAACACTGCAACGCGGTGTCCAATGTTCGAATCCCGCTGATGGAGAGTAAAATCTCCTGTGACTCATTCATTTATTTATTGTATGTACCTTTCCTAACTTGAGTTCATTTTATTTCCATCCACACTCACAACCTACAGCCTACACACACGCACAAATCCGGCTACGTTATACACATCACAACGCACACCCGTTAGGCTACTTATACATCACAAATATTTACGCACACTATTCGCTTAGTGCTACTTTCAAACATACACCCACACCATGACGAACACTACACTCAACACCTACAACCTACACACACACAACATTCACATAGGACTACAATACATCACATAACGTAGTAACATACACCCACCACTATATACAACATACCTACCCCTCATCAACACCCGAGCCATAGATACATTATACAACCACCTAGATACCAATACAACTCACCCTAGCTATACACACTACACCTACGCCTACACACGCGCTATGATACTTATACACACATACACCCGCCCATAGACACTTACAACCCCCGCATAGACACTTACACATGTTTACATCACCATTTAGACACTTACAAATCACCCATAGACACTTACACTCACTTATAGACACACCTAGACACATACACCTACACCTACACCTACACCTACATCTACAACACACTATGACAATTATACACACATACCCCCACCCATTAAACCACTTACAACCCATCCGTAGAACACTTACACTCCACATAGACAACTTACTCACCCATAGACACTTACACTCACCCATATACACTTACAACACACACACACACTCGATATCTTAATGCCTCAGTTTTGATGCCTCAGCTTTCATGCTCAGCTTTCATGCCTCAACTTTGATGTTCAGCTTTGATGCCCTCAGCTTTTCATGGCTAACTTTGATGCTCAGCTTTGATGCCTTTCTAAGCTTTAATGGCTCAGCTTTGATTGGCTCACTTTGTTTAATTTGGCAATCAATAACTTTGATGTACAACTATTGTATGGCTTCAACTTTGATGCTCAGCATTATTGATGACCAACTTTGTTGGTACTTATATTGAATGGTTCAAGTTTGGATGGTTTCTTCAAATCTTATTGAACGGTTCATCTTTGAGACGGTTCAACTTTGACTGTTCGGACTTTGAATTGTTCCCAATCACTTCGTTGTTAAAAGTGATTGTGTTTTATATGAAGATAGATCTAGTTAGTGTATATTTAATTGAGTACCAGGTGAGTGACCAGACGAGTGCCAGATGGTGCCAATGACTGCAATTTATACTGCCAAGGGAGTGCCAATGAGTGGAGACCAGAATGAGTGCCAACATAAGAGAGTGCCAGTGATGCTTCACATAGTGACAACTGAGTAACAGTTTTTTCAAAAGCCTTTTCTAGCCTTCCCTGTCATAGAATATTTGTCCCTAATATTAGTTGTCGATAACCTTCCTAGGTTATATTTATCAGGTATGGAAGAAGTCAATTTAATGAAGGTGTTATATTATTATAAGTTTCTAAGGATGCTTCTAGTATGAGTTAGCTTTTTCTAGCCTCCTGATCATAGAATAGCGCCTAATATTGGCTGTTCTCTCGCCTAGGTTATAAAGGTATGATGGATTCGATTGGTGTGTATTATAAGTTGCTAGGAATGTTTCTAGTACTCTTGAGTTAGCTTTCATTGACTACACTCTGATCCATAGAAATAACCCTAATATTGGTGGTCCTTACCCCTATAGTTTGATAAGGAGGTATGAGAATTCAGATTGTGTATATATAAACTTGCTAGGGAATTGTTTCCTTTCCTATTAGTCTTTTTCCTATGTTTATTTGCCTATCACATAATAGAACAGCCCTTATATATTGGTTGTCTACACCTAATGTTTAAAGGTAATGGATTCGATGTCGTGTAATTATTAAAAAGGTTGCTAGGATAAGCTTCCATTAGCATCCTTAAGTCAGACCGCACGAATAGACCGCAGGGTATACCCCCGGAGCGAGATCACCACACTGTTCTTTGACGACCCAACGCCATGTGCTACAATAATTTCCGCGTAACCGCCGCGGGTGCGCCTGCATGCGCAATAATATTCCGGCGTAATTCCGCTGCGTGCCCACCGCAGGGCGCGTAAGCGGCCGCATGCGCGCCGTTCCCAGGCGCATTATATTTATCCATTCTAAGCGCGAACAGATAATTATAATAAATAAAAATTGATAAAATATTCGAAGAATATTTCATTTATACTACGATTCACTTATTTGCATATTATATAAATAAAACCATCTTTAAAAAAATATTTCATATAACTTTACAGACATTAAAGGCAAGTAAACTCGTAAATCATAGCTCACATTGGCCTAGCAATAGAGGATTTAGTAAGGCTTTGTTATTACCTGTTTTACTGCTTTAATGGAGCTTTTTAACTGCTTTTATGCTACTTAAACTTCATATATTTTATTGAACATTATGTTTATTTTTTTTATATTTTTTTTTAATACTTTTTTTATTCATTTTAATCTTTTAAAAGTTTTAAAAGTTCGAATTGAAAAATTCCCAATAAGTGAATTTGTGTTATATATTAGTTTCTTATTTTATTTTTATCTACATTTGTTTAGCGAAATTTTTTTATTTATATTATAACATATATTTTTATTTCATGACCTTTTAAATACAGTATATGTATACTCACGTAGCGCTGTGCTTACAAAGGGACATGTAGGGATTAGAGGGGATTAGTTTTACGAAATTGATTCTGCTTTACGGCTTTACTTGCTTTACTGTTTACTAACGCTTTACTGCTTTAACATCATATTATTATTAACATTATTTCTTCTTCTATTTTTTTTATTCTTTATTTTTTATTTTTATCTATTTTTATTATTATGTATTATTTTTATTATTATTTTATTATTATTAATTTTATTTTTATTTTTTTTATTATTATTTTACTTTTATTAATTTTTTTATATTATTATTTTTAATATTATTTTTATTATTATTGGATTTTTATTATTATTATTTTTATTGTTTTAGGTAGTTGCATATTGTTGTGTGTTAAGTTATTATTTTTAAATTATTATTATTATTTTTTTATTATTATTATTATTATTTATTATTATTATTATTTTTATTATTATTATTATTATTATTATTATTATTATTATTATTATTATTATTATTATTATTATTATTATTATTATTATTATTTTTATTATTATTATTATTTTTATTTTTTATTTTATTATTAATTATTATTATCTTTTATTATTATTTTTATTATTATTATTTTATTATTATTATTATTATTATTATATTATTATTATTATTTATTATTATTATTATTATTATTATTTTTATTATTATTATTATTTTTATTATTATTATTATTATTATTATTATTATTTTTTTTTTATTATTGATTTATTATACTTAGTGTCATTTACTTCATGCCTATTATTACTTAACACACACATCCACAAACACACACACACCACACACATACATACACACACACACGCACACACATGCACTTAAACTTCATATATTTATATAATCATTTTATTTACTAAAATTGTACGAAATTTTATTAAAAACAAATACTTTACTGATCTTAAAGCAGTAAAACAGTAAATCAAGATAGCGGCAAATTTAGCCTAGCAACAAAGACAATTAGGTATGCATTTGTTTTACTGCTTTACTGCTTTACATCATATTTTAATATATAATGAGACTATTTATTAAAAACATTTTATGTTTTTTAAAATCATTTACATTTATATTATTCACCCACTGTTAACTAAAATTATTTGAAAGTTTTTTAACTAGCGCGGTTGTTTGTTTTATTATTATTATTATTTTTATTATTATTATTATTATTATTATTATTATTATTATTATTATTATTATTTATTTATTATTATTATATTAATTATTATACTATAATTATTATTATTTTATTATATTATTCATTGATTATATTATTATTATCTATTATTATTATTATTATTATACTACCTCCAGTCATTTTACTTCATGGCTATTATTATCATCTATGTACATTGACATTCCAACACGAAAAAAAAACACACACACCCACACTCACACACTCACACACACACGCACACAACACACACACACACACACACACACACACACACACACACATACTCACACACACACACGCCCCTTGTTCATTAAAATATACCCTGTTTAAACATATCAAATAAGTTCTTTTTGTATGAACATATAATTTATTAAAACCATTTTATGTTTATTAAACACGTACCATTTATATTACTCAATCAATTATAACTAAAATTATTTCAAAGTTTCTTAAAACTTCTATAAAAATCATTATCTTGAACAAAGAATTTATTATTTTAACTGTTAATACTTTTTGTTTATAAATTTTATAACTATCAAGTCTTAAAATTTTTACTAAAATTATGAAATTTTATTAAAAAAATATAATTTTTACGTACGCCTAAAGGCAATAAATCGTAAATCAGTAAGGCAAGACCCTAGAGCCCTTAACACGAACTAAAATGCCATCGTTTGTTTATGTGACTTACTGCTTTACATTCATCTTTAGCCATGTAAGTAAGTACTGAAGCATGAGTCATAAAGTAAGTGTTTTTTCTCTGTTAACATAACATGTATATTATTAAAATCATTCTAAGTTTTTACTTTTAAAATAACAATTATTCAATTACATTTATATTATTCATTCAATGTTAACTCAAAATATTTAAAGTTTTTTTTAAATAATTTGGATTTGCTTTATTATTATTATTATTATTATTAGTTACTATTATTATTATTATTATTATTATTATTATTATTATTATTATTATATTATTATTATTATATTATTATTATTATTATTATTATTATTATTATTATTATTATTATTATTATTATTATTATTATTATTATTATTAATTTATTATTATTATTATTATTAATTTATTATTATTATTATTATTATTATTATTATTATTGATTGTTATTATTATTATTATTATTATTATTATTATTATGTTATTATTGATTATTTATTATTATTTTTTTTATTATGTGATTATTATTATTATTCATTATTATTAGTTAAAAATTATTTTATTGCATCTATGTACATGAACAATCAACACGAGAAAACAACAACTACAGCGCACTCGGTTACAGATACGAAACTGACCTCTTTCTGTAAAATGTGTTTGAAATAACTACTTAGGCCTAAATTTAAATGCCTAAATTTATGCCTATTATTTATGCTAAATTTAGGATAAGCCTTTTTGTAGACCCAGGCTGATTTAAGCCTAATACTAGGTCGAAAGGTAATTCCAGTATAGACAAGAATCTAGAATCAATGTTAATATTATTATTTTATAAATATATTTCAAACTGAAACATGCTGGATCGGTAAGATCCTTTAAGCAGGTAAGAAGGAAATGCTTTCCTTTCTTGTGAGTGGACGGAGTAATCCTTATCTCTATATGACCTCGTATGTGATTGGTCGAGAATTATTTTATCGCTTTTTGGTTTTAAGGTATGTAAAAAAACAGTTTGTTTTTTCATATCCTGAGCGTTACCTGTGATTGGATGAAAATTAACCTAGTTCTTTAAACTTATATTTGAGCAGGTGTGTTTTATTATCTTTTAGACCTAAACTCATTTTAAAATCATACTCGTTTTGGCTGTTAAGCGGTGCACAAGTTCTCTGATTTGTAATAAAAGTGCTCTATTTTCACTAAGTGTATATCATGATTCACCTAGAAATAATATAGAATCCATATGATATAGGTTCAAATACGGCTGTTTCATTATTTCTCTCCCATAATCTAACTTCCAAACTGATTATGTTTTGATGTTTATAAAATGCTAGAGTAAGTTGCTTTTCGTCGGTTTCTTCGCTCTGGTTAATAACTGTTTTGGAACAGTTTAAAGCTGAGTTTGGTTTAAAGGAATCTGTAAGCCACTCCTTTCAGTGTGTTTTACATTACAAAGTAATTTATCGTACTCAAAGAATCGCTTGGTACTAAACATGGGAATGGGTAGCACATCGTTGAAAAATTCAATCCATTGGGGTTTTCTTTTATATAAGAATGAAACCCTGCTCCCAGGGATCTTGATTTCCCACTGAATAATGTCTTGTATTGATGTCATACCTGTTTAAAGTTGAATCATGAATATACACTTTAGTGGAAATAGAACATTTTATACAATACAGAGACATCTTGTGCACCGCTTAACAGCCAAAACGAGTATGATTTTAAAAGAGTTTAGGTCTAAAAGATAATAAAACAAACCTGCTCAAATATAAGTTTAAAGAACTGTTACTTTTCATCCCATCACATGTATATGCTCAGTATATGAACAAACATGTTTTTACAACCTTAAACCAAAAGGCGATAAAATAATTCTCGACCAATCACAATACGAGGGTGATATAGAGATAAGGATTACTCCGTCAACTCAAAAGAAAGGAAAGCATTTCCTTCTTACCTGCTTAAAGGATCTTACCGATCCAGCTTGTTTATTTTGAAAATATATTTAAAATAAAATAAATAACATTGAATCCGACCCACAAGGAAACTGGAATTACCTTTCGACCTAGTATTAGGCTTAAATCAGCCCGGGTAAAAAAGGCTATCCTAAATTTAGGCATAATTTAGCCTAAAGTAGTTTATTTCAACCACATTTACAGAAAAGAGGTCAGTTTCATATCTGTAAGGAGTGCGCGTAGTTGTGTTATCTCGTGTTGGATTGTCAATGTACATAGATGCTAATAATAATAATTATAATAATAATAATAATAATAATAATAATAATAATAATAATAATAATAATAATAATAATAATAATAATAATAATAATAATAATAATAATAATAATAATAATAATATAATAATAATAATAATAACAATAATATTAATAACAATACAATAATATAATAATAATAATAATAATAATAATAATAATAATAATAATAATAATAATAAAATAATAATATAATAATAATAATAATAATAATAATAATAATAATAATAATAATAATAATAATAATAAGCAAATTACGAATTATGTTGAAAAACAGAATATACCTTTGTTTAACACTGGATGGAATAATCTAATGGAAGTGAATAATTGTTATTTTAAATTAAAAACCTAGAATGATTTTAAATAAAATACATGTTATTTTAACAGAGAAGAACTTATTTTGCTATTTTCATACTTATTACATGGCTAAAGATGATGTAAAGCAGTAAGTCAATAGAACAAACCGTGGTATAGCTTGGTGTAGAGGGCTGCTTGGGTCTTGCCTTACTGATTTACTGATTTATTGCTTTATGGTACGTAAAATATATGTTTTTAATAAAATTTCATAAAATTTTAGTAAAAATTATTTTAAAACTTGATAGTTATAAAATTTGTAAACAAAAGTATTACAGTTAATAATAATAAATTCTTTGTTCAAAGATAATGCTTGATTATGAGTTTTAAAACTTTGAAATAATTTTAGTTATAATTGAATGAGTAATATAAATGTACGTGTTTAATTAAAACATAAAATGTTTTAATAAATTATATGTTCATACAAAAGAACTTATTTGATATGTTTAAACATTGTATATTTTAATGAACAGGGGCGTTTAGGTGTTTGTGTGTGTGTGTGGGTGTGTGTGTGGTGTGTGTGTGTGTTGTGTGTGTGTGTGTGTGTGTGTGTGTGTGTGTGCTGTTTCAGTGTTGGAATGTCAATGTACATAGATGATAATAATAGTCATGAACGTAAAATGATATGGGAGTTAAATAATATAATAATAATAATTAATAATAATAATAATAATAATAATAATAATAATAATAATAATAATAATAATAATAATAATAATAATAATAATAATAATAATAATAATAATAATAATAATAAAACAAATCAGCGCTAGTTAAAAAACTTTCAAATAATTTTAGTTAACAGGGGGTGAATAATATAAATGTAAATGATTTTAAAAACATAAAATGTTTTAATTAATTATCTCATTATATATTAAAAATATGATGTAAAGTAGTAAAGCAGTAAACAAAACCTTACTATCCCTTTGTTGCTAAGCAACATCGCTATGATTTTACTTTGTTTTACTGCTTTAAGGTCAGTAAACTATAATGTTTTTAATAAATTTCGTACAATTTTAGTAAATAAAATGATTATATAACTATATGAAGTTTAAGTGCATGTGTGTGTGCGTGTGTGTGTGTATGGGTCTACGTGTGTGTGGTGTGTGTTAAATATAATAGGCATGAAAGTTAACATGAACAACGTATAAAAATATATAATAAATAATAATAAAATAAAAATAAAAATAAATAATAATAATAATAATAATAATAATAATAATAATAATAAAAGTAATAATAAAAAAATAATAATAATAATAATATATATATAATAAAAATATAATATAATAATAATAAAATAATAATAATAATAAAATCATAATATAATTAATATAAAATAATATAATAATAATATAAATAAAAATAATAATTATAATAAATATAATAATAATATATAATATTAATAATAAAAAAATAAAAATAAAAATAATAATAATAAAAATAATAATAAAAATAATAATAATAAAATAATAATAAAAATAATAATAAAAATAATAATAAAAATAATAATAATAAAAATAAGTAATAAAATAATAATAATAAAAATAATAAAAATAATAAAAAAATAATAAAAGAAGACATAATGTTAATAAATATATGATGTAAAGCAGTAAAGCAGTAAAGCAGTAAAGCAGTAAAGCAGTAAAACTAATCCCCTCTAATCCCTACTAATCCCTTTGTTGCTAAGCAACAGCGCTATTGATTTACTGTTTTACTTGTTTTAAAGGTCTGTAAAGTATATGTTTTTAATAAAATTTCGTACAATTGTAGTAAAATAAAATGTTTATATAACAGACATTCTGGGTTTTTCTTCTTACATACAATTTTTAAAAATTTATAAATAAAAAAGTATTAAAACAAAAATAAAAAAGAAAACATAATGTTAATAAATATATGAAGTTTAAGTGCAGTAAAGCAGTAAAGCAGTAAAGCAGTAAAGCAGTAAAGCAGTAAAGCAGTAAAACAAAGCCTTACTAATCCCTCTGTTGCTAGGCAATTGAGCTATTGATTTACGGTTTTACTGCTTTAAGGTCTGTAAAGTATAAGTTTTTAAAAAAAAATGTTTAAGTATGAAATACAAATGAATGACTCATAGTATATTTGAAAAGAAATTCTTTGAATAGTTTACACTGATATCATAATTATCGTTCGCGCGGTAATATTGCGCCTGCGGGCGCACGCGGCGGTTACGCGGAAATATTGCACCTGCGGGCGCACGCGGCGGTTGAGCGGAAATATTGCGCCTGCGGGCGCACGCGGTGGATTCGCGGGGGGTGCTCCTGCGGTCTGTCGTGCGGTCTGGCTTGATGCAAGGAAGCATCCTAGCAACTTATAATACACACCAATCGAATCCATTTACCTTATGGCATAGGGGTAGACACCAATATTAGGGCTGTTCTATTATGGGATAGAAAAAGCTAGAAAAGGCTAGCAAGGAAACATCCTAGCAACTTATAATATACACCAATCGAATCCTTATACCTTATAACATAGGGGTAGGCACCAATATTATGGTTATTCTATGATCAGGGTAGGCTAGAAAAAGCTAACTCATACTAGGAAACAATTGTAGTAAAATAAACTTATAATATACACCAATCGAATCCTCATACCTTATAACCTAGGGGTAGACACCAATATTAGGGCTATTCTATGATCAGGGTAGGCTAGAAAAAGCTAACTCATACTAGGAAGCATCCTAGCAACTTATAATATACACCATTCGATTCCTCATACCTTATAACCTAGGGGTAGACACCAATATTAGGGTTATTCTATGATCAGGGAAGGCTAGAAAAGGCTTGAAAAAGTGGCACTCAGTTGGCAAACTATGTGACACTCACTTGGCACTATGTGGCACTCATTGGCACTCATTGGCACTCCCTTGGCACTCATTGGCACTCATCTGGCACTCGTCTGGCACTCACCTGGTACTCATATAACTAATAGAACACTCATAGACACTCCTTACGGTGATTGGGAACACATCTAAAAGTCGAAACAGTACCAAGTTGACCGTCAAGAATGAACCGTCAAGTTGAAACGCATCAAAGCTGACCATCAATATAGGGTACCAACAAGTTGAAGTCATCAATAATGCTGAGCATCAAAGTTGAGCCATCAAAGTTGAGCTATCAAAGTTGATCCATCAAAGTTGAGCCATCAAAGCTGAGCCATTAAAACTGAGGCATCAAAGCTGAGGCATCAAAGCTGAGCCATTAAAGCTGAGGCATCAAAGCTGAGGCATCAAAGTTGAGGCATCAAAGCTGAGGCTCAAAGCTGAGGCATCAAAGTTGAGGCATCAAGCTGAGGCATCAAAGCTGAGGCATCAAGGCTGAGGCATCAAAGTTGAGGCATCAAAACTGAGGCATTAAGATATCGAGTGTGTGTGTGTGTGTGTGTGTGTGTGTGTAAGTGTGTAATGGGTGAGTGTAAGTGTTATAGTGAATGTATGTGGTCTATGGTGAAGTAAGTGTCTATGGTGAGTTTAAGTGTCTACGGGTGGGTGTAAGTGTCTATGGGTGGGGCATGTGTGTATAGGTGTCATAGTGTGTGTGTAGGTTTAGGTGTAGGTGTAGGTGTAGGTGTAGGTGTAGGCGTAGGTGTGAGTGTAAGTGTCTATGGGTGAGTGTAGTGTCTATGGGTGAGTTTAAGTGTCTATGCGGAGGGTTGTAAGTGTCTATGGGCGGGTGTATGTGTGTATAAGTGTCATAGCGCGTGTGTAGGTGTAGGTGTAGTTGTGAGCTAGGGTGGGTGTATGTATCTAGGGTGGGTGTATGTATCTATGGCGGGGTTCGTGAGGGTTTGTGTGTGTATATAGGGCGGGTGTTGTTGTCTAGGTATGTGTGTATATGTCCATGTGTGTGTCTGTGTGTGTGTGGTGTAAGGTGTGAGTGTAGTTCTATGGTGGGATGTAGTGTGTATAAGTAGCCTAGAGGGTGTGCGTGTGTGTATAAGTAGCCAAACGGGTTTGCGTGTGTGTGTGTGTATACGTAGCCGTGTTTGTGCGGGTGTGTAGGTGTAGGTGTGAGTGTGGATGGAAATAAAATGAACTCAAGTTATGACAGGTACATACAGGAGCTCAAGTTGTGACAGGTACCTACATGGCCTCATGTTAGGACAGTTACCTACGGCAGGTACTGCGTCAGGTACCTACACGAACTCGATTTAATCCCACCTAATCCCTCACAAACCTTTATGAAAGGTCAATTTTGGGCCTTGATACGGTATCAAGGCCCAAAATATCAAATCAAAAACATCAAAAGGGGGGCTAAGCCCCTTAAAGAGGGTCAAAGGGGGCCAAAACTAAGGGGGGACACGTACGTCGGTTGCTGCTCAACCGTCTGGCGCACCCCTTCTTCGAAGGGGTGCCAAAAGGCGGGTATATATATATACACAAAACCGCTTTCAATATGCCCTTCCTAATACGTATATATACTTATTTTAAATTCTAATGACTTTTTTTTATAATTTATTTGGTAAAGCGCAGAAATGTAAACTATTTGGAATATTCGTAAGTAGTAAGTGTACCACCTGAAAGACCACATTTGGAATACGTTCTCTGAGTGTCCTTATCAGCGTAGCTGATAAGGACACGTGTTCTTATCAGCGTAGCTGATAAGAACATGTGTTTTTGATCTAAGTTAATTGCTTTTCATGTTATTTATTATTATTTATTATTATTATTATTATTATTATTATTATTATTATTATTATTATTATTATTATTTATTATTTATTTATTATTACTTATTCGAAGAAATTATGATCACGTAGTGATCATAATTTCGAGTTGTGTGGTGCTTTGACTCCGACTCCGACTCCGACTCCGACTCCGACTCCGACTCCGACTCCGACTCCGACTCCGACTCCGACTCCGACTCCGACTCCGACTCCGACTCCGGCTCCGGGCGCTGTTCTTACTCCGGGCGCGGTTCCGACATCGCTTCAGTGTGTATGTTTATTATTATTATTATTATTATTATTATTATTATTATTATTATTATTATTATTATTATTATTATTATTATTATTATTATTATTATTATTATTATTATTATTATTATTATTATTATTATTATTATTATTATTTATTATTATTATTATTATTATTATTATTATTATTATTATTATTATTATTATTATTTATTATTATTATTATTATTATTATTATTATTATTATTATTTTATATTCTTTCTTTTCATTATATATATATATATATATATATATATATATATATATATATATATATATATATATATAATATATATAATATATTATATATATTATATATATATATATAAATAATATATATATATATATATATATATATATATATATATATATATATATATATATATATATATATATATATATATATATATATATATATATATATATATATTTATTATTATTATTATTAGGAGACAAAAAATTGAAACGTTTTCAAAATCTGTCTTTCAAGGTTGCTTCTTATTACACAATGTGTCACCGATTCCGCATATGGTTCAGTCTTTGAAGTTTTTTCTTATTATTATTATTATTATTATTATTATTATTATTATTATTATTATTATTATTATTATTATTATTATTATTTATTATTATTTATTTATTATTTATTATTATTATTATTATTTATTATTATTATTATTATTATTATTATTATTATTATTATTATTATTATTATTATTATTATTATTATTATTATTATTATTATTATTATTATTATTATTATTTTCCTCATTATAATGAAAAAAAGGTTTGAAAAGTTTTACTTGTTTTCATCATAGAAAAAAAAATGAAGAAGAAGATGAAGAAGAAGAAGAAGAAGAAGAAGAAGAAGAAGAAGAAGAAGAAGAAGAAGAAGAAGAAGAAGAAGAAGAAGAAGAAGAAGAAGAAGAAGAAGAAGAAGAAGAAGAAGAAGAAGAAAGGGAGAAGAAGAAGGGGGCGTGGTTTTATAATTATTGCATAATGTTTCAGGGTCAGTCGGAGGTCCGAAAATGTATATATATGAGTTCAGAATACTATAGAATTATACGAGTTCTTTATACAGGTCGATGAAACACGTGTGAAAAAAACTTCATTTCTGAAGAAAAAAAAATCAGAAAAATAAAAGTGGGTTATATATAGGGACCGACCGGGGCAGGATTTTGCCGGGGCCGGGGCCGGGGCCGGGGGCCGGGGCCGGGGCCGGGGTTAGCTAAAATTAGAAATGTAAGTCAAGAAACACTGAAAGTCTTAAAACTTAGGATGAAAATTAAATATAATTTCAATTAATTAAATATTTAACATTTAAAAAAAGGAATACATTTAATTAATTCAATTAAATAAATATTTTCGAAAGAAATTTTTAGAAAATAATTGATTTTCTAGAAGAATAAGTTGTATTAAATAATATATATATATTTATATATATTAATATATATATATATAATATATATAATATATATGGTATATATATATATATATATATATATATGGTATATATATATAATATATATATATATATATATATATATATATATATATATATATATATATACTATATATATATATAGAGATGCACATATCTTTCTGAACTACATTTCTGGTAGTGATTTAATAAGTTTAGAGAGGAAGCTTGGATTCTTTTTTAGTATAATGCTTTACTGTCACTTCATTTTATTACTAAATGTATACACAAATTAAAAACATTGGTAAAGACACTTTTTTTAAATGAAATAAATTTTTAAAAAGGAAAGCTAATTTTGTCCGCGACACGCGAGACCTCTTCATGCTAAGGGACTGGATTTCTTTCTTGATCTTAATCAGTTCAAGTGTGTTTCAGTTGGTCTGTATTTTCTTCATGGTGTTGTTGAAATATTTGGATGTTTTCAGATATTCATTTTGTATAAAATCTATCTTAACTTCACCGGGATGCCTATTGTAGTTGTTACTAATTATAAATGCAAAAGGATTTCATGATTTGCGGTGGTTCGTGTGATTGATATTTCTGATCATTTTTATATATGGTTGATATTGATAGAGTGGCCTGTTTTACGCCTATGACTTGTTAAAGCTAAAACAGCTCATAATCTCTCTTACAACATACTTATTTCATTTTAAATGGCAAATATTACAAACTAACTTTCGGCCTGATATGGATCCCCAGCTGTCCTCCCTCACTCAGGTAACATATTATATGGACTAACAGAATTTTTATCATATTTTACCCCACCCTTTTTTAAACAATGTTTATGGGATTAGATATGTAGATGACATTTTTGTCTCCCTCCTCACAACACCAAATGATGTCCTAAACTATATTAACTATATTCATCATTCAGTTCAGTATACGATAGAAATGCCTTCCAACAACTCTATCCCTTCCTCGATACCTTAATCACATGGAAAAACAATCACTTGCAATTTACTATATATAGAAAACCACCATTCGCACCAAACTATATACATTGGCTATCAATCATTCCCCAAACACAAAATTAGCTTTTCTGTCATCTCTATTTCTCCGTGCTTTTCGTATATGCTCTCCCTCTTCTAGCACAAGAACTAAATACATCCACAATACTTACAAAAATCACTTAACTATCCTGAGTTTTTCATCACAAAAGCCTTTAACAAAGCAAAAAAGAGGTACTATATAGCACCTTTCCCCCGAACAATAGCAACACCTCCTTTTTAACAATTCC
>JABUQX010106502.1:0-17500 GCA_015478945.1 Trachelipus rathkii | reverse complement strand
TTACTTAGAGAGAGAGAGAGAGATGAGAGAGAGAGAGAGAGAGAAGAGAGAGAGAGAGAGAGAGAGAGAGAGAGAGAGAGAGAGAGAGAAGAGATCTGGGCGGGGTTTCATTTTCAAGGGCATATTACACAATGTTTTTTATGTTCACTCCTATGCCCGTAAATATTATCTCAGAATCCAATACGATTATACTATCTCGTTAATATATATATATAATAGAAAAAAAAGTGAATTGGGGAATGGCTTTTAATATAATATATATATTATAATATTTAGTATATATATATATATATATATATATATATATATAAATATAGAGTTTATAGGTATACATAGTTATATATGTGTATCTATATATTATATGACATCAGATATATATATATATTATATAGTATATATTATATTATTATATACTACGTATATATATATTATATTTATATATAATATATATATATCAGGTTAGGTTCTTCAGCGGTTTCTTCATCTCCGTACCGCACCACGACCGCACGCACAGCACCATGCGTGCGCTCCGCTTCCTACTATCATCGTCTGATTTTTTTTTTTTATTATTATTATTATTATGTATTATTATTTTCATTTATTATTATTATTATTATATTATTATTATTATTATTATTTCCCCAGATTGTGTTTTTTCTTCGCATCCAGTTTCTGATTTCGATATATATCTACATGGGTTAGGGTTATCGTATTGGGCTAAAATTTGGAAGGGGTGTTAGAATGGTAAGGTAACCTGTGCTGTATCGAAGTTTACAACCCTCTGAGTTTAATAGATATCCGCTCCGGTGCTGGAGCCACTGCGGTGCGGAGTTAAAAAAAAATAAAAATTGTGTAATAAGGTGATCTTAAGGTTTTTATATATGTAATTGACCAGGCTGAATACGAAATTGAGGGTTATAATATTGTGAGGGCATCAGGAGACCCTTAAAAAGGGGGATGAAACCCCTCAAAAAAAAAAATTAAAGTGTTCGTAATTGGCTGAAATTTGGTGAGAGGATTCAGAGTTGAGTTTCTAGAAATACTTGGTATGTGAATCTGAGGAGTTGGCTCCGGCACCGGTGCTGGAGCCACTGCGGTGCTGAGTTAAAAAAAAAAAAAATTGTATAATAATACAATATTAATGTCTTTATATATGTAATTAGCCATGCTGAATACGAAATTGAGGGTTATAATATTGTGGGGGCATCAGGAGACCCATAAAAAGGGGGATGAGCCCCCCTCAAAAAAAAAATAAATAAATAAAAAGTGATCGTAGAAGAATGAAATTTGGATATTGTTTAGAAGAATGAGAAAGGAGACTGAATCTGTGGAGTTTTAGTAGATGTCTCTCCGTAAGGTCGGAAGCCAGTGGGCGGTGGCTGAGTTAAAAAAATATTGTATAATAAGGTGATCTTAGGGTCTTTATATATGTATTCGATCCTGCTGAATACGAAATTGAGGGTTATAATATTGTGAGGGCATCAGGAGACCCTTAAAAAGGGGGATGAAACCCCTCAAAAAAAAAATTAAAGTGATCGTAGAAGAATGAAATTTGGATAGTGTTTAGAAGAATGAGAAAGGAGTCTGAATATGTGGAGTTTTAGTAGATGTCTGCTCCGGTGTTGGAGCATTGCGGTGCGGTGTTAAAAAAATATTTGTGTAATAAGGTGATCTTAATGTCTTTATATATGTAATTGGCCATGCTGAATACGAAATTGAGGGTTATAATATTGTGGGAGCATCAGGAGACCCCTAAAAAGGGGGGATGAAACCCCTAAAAAAAAAAATTAAAGTGATCGTAGCAGAATGAAATTTAGATAGTGTTTAGAAGAATGGGAAAGGAGTCTGAATATCTGGAGTTTGAGTTAGCATATGCTCCGGTGCAGGCTCCGGGGCAACTGCGGTGTGGTGTTTAAAAAAAAAAAAAAAAAATTGTAAATAAACAATATTAAATGTCTTTTATATGTAATTGGTCATGATGAATACGAAATTGAGGGTTATAATATTGTAGGGGCTTCAGGAGACCCCTAAAAAGGGGGATGAAACCCATCAAAAAAAATAAAAAAGTGATCGTAGCAGAATGAAATTTGGATAGTGTTTAGAAGAATGAGAAAGGAGACTGAATATGTGGAGTTTTAGTAGATGTCTGCTCCGGAGTCGGAGCAACTGCGGTGCGGTGTAAAAAAAAATATTTGGTAATAAGGTGAATCTTCAGGCTCTTTTATTATGATTAACTGACTCTGCTGAATACGAAATTGAGGGTTATAATATTGGGGGGGGTATCAGGAGTTCCATAAAAAGGGGGATGAAACCCCTCAAAAAAAAAAATAAAAAAGTGTTCGTAGAAGAATGAAATTTTGGATATTGTATAGAGAAGGAGAAAGAGTCTGAATATGTAAGAGTTCGCACGTTAATGCCCCTGCATAGGTGCTGGCTCCAGTGTAGTTAAGTAAAATATTTGTATAATAATACAATATTTTTTTTTTAAAATATATGTTTATAAGAATATAGAGTTCGAATATGAATGGTTGAGACTTCCTTGAGTATGGTGGGGTGTGTCAACAGGCCCTCGCGCCGGCGCGTGCGCGCGCCGAGTCGCCGGGCGAACAGACGCTGCGAAACGGGCGCGCCTCCCGCATATGCGCCTGCAGACTCGGCTGAAACGAATAGTGATAATACACTCTAAGTATCTAAGTTGTTTTTTTTTCTATTTTCTATTTTAATCCAGTTAAATATTTTTTTTCAATTAACTATATTTATTTTTAATTTTTTTTATATACGACTTTTTGTTTTTTCTTTTTATAATGTTTTGTTTTTCTTTTTTATTTGTACTTTCTTTTTTTATTTTGTAACTTTTCTTTTTTATTTTCTTTTTTTATTTTGTAACTTTTCTTTTTTTTTTTTTTTTTTTTTTATTTTTTAACTTTTTTTTTTTTTTTTTTTTTTTTTATTTATAGCGTTTTTTCATTGTTATATAGATGAAAAAAAAATTAAGGTTGGAATAATTCATTTTTATTTTTTATTATTTTTAAAAAAAAAAAAACAATTACATCGAAAAATTACATGGTTTGATACACTTAAATAATAAAAAAATATATAATTTTATTAATATATATGTATATATATATATATATATATATATGATATATATATAGTAGTATATAAGTATATATATATATATATATATATAGTATATATAATATATTATATATATAATTTTATTATATATATATATATATATATATATCATATAGTTATTATATATATTTATATATATATACTATATAATATATATTTATAATATAAATATTATATATAATATTAATTTCAATACATTGAAAGCGAAATTGGATACTATTAGATCATTCCGTTGTAGATGATTAAAATTAAAGGTCGATATGATTTTATTATTTAGGGGGATGTTTCATCAGCAAGCTTATGTAAAAAATATAATAATATAAAAACACATTTCTCAGCAGCCATCGGCTGTATTGGGTGATTTAGTTGAAGAACATGGTGAATCTCATTGTTTTTAAGGAATTGTTGAAACCTCTGGCTATTAATTAAATTTTTGATTGCAAGAGAATCGATAAAAACTATTACATGCGGTTTGACTTTGAAAAATAATAGCCAATGACCGTTGGCTCTGGACCTCTCTGACGTGTTCACGATTAAAGCTTCATTCGTATTCAAAATTACAGAAGATATTTCGTCTATGGCTCGAATCCCTCTTAACTTTTTCTCATCTTTGAAAAAATAATGTAACTCTTGTTCGTTCATTTTCCTATGAATCAGTTCAGTAACTAAGCAATATGTTCCGTAGCCTATCAATCTCAAGCAACTGCTGATAATCCAAATATAGCACCACAGATATAGCTTTAGTTAATGGTTTTTCAAACTGTAACCTCAAGTCTAGAGTTCCTGTCTTCACGATATTCAAATGGTTAGCGCCTACAGGTGCTTGATCAGCTGTAAGATTGTATGCATATAAATTACAATTCTTCCCATACGAGAGACTATCTATCCCCGTCCCTGTGTCAAAGCCTGCGGAGGTGTTTCTAAATAATTCATAAAAAGGTCTCGAAGCTAGAGTTACACCGTCATCCCTGGTTTCCAGCTTATAGGGTAGTCCGAATGAGCAACCATTAACATAAAGACCTACTTCCTGAAGTCCATGAGGTTTAAAAATGAATGGGTTTTCAGTATACTGACCCACAACAGCTGTATGAGACACGAGACCTAGTATAACACTTTGAGGGAGAACACCTGTGATTATATTGTCAAGATTTATGGTCGAGAGTCCTGCTGTAAAATTAAAGATTTTAGTTTCAATTCGTCGAATAGGGTATTTTGCAGTATCAGTCAAAAGAGTTTTTTCTATCTCCATATGTCGGGCTGATGATAATTTTACTTTTCGAACATAAAGAAATGTTTCAAGAATTTGAAACACTGGAGTTGGAGCTGTAGTTGTTGCGGCGGCTTTACTTTTAACGTTTAGAGCGAATTGGGGGGTTGATCGTGTTAATCGTATTCTGGTATCGACTGATGGTAGAATAAGGCGCTCCTGCGAGAATATATCGCCATTGACTCTCCCATAGTAACTCAAAGGTTTACTTTTATTCTTCGTATAGATATCTGCGATTTTACTATCTTCGTCTATGTTATAGTACCCGCATGCTTGTAAAGTCGATGATTTAGCATCCAGAGAAAAATTAAGTAAGGTCTCTATATAACTTCTATAGGGATAACTTGCTACAGAAGCACCAAGCGATGTCTCGTTTAAAAATACCTCTATTTGACTAAAAGCCGAATATAAGAAATTCGATGTAGGAAACACAGAGTGGGCATCATCAGTGAGATCTGACCCATCTTCATTAACTAATTTAATTTTCAAATATAAAAACACACCCGCTGGATCTAGGTATTGGTCAGAAGCGCCGGGGATATTGAATTCAAGAGGTACATCTGTATTTGTAGTCGCATGAACTGGATTGATACAAATAAAATTACTATCCTGAACAGAAATTTGGGTGGCCGGTAGGGTGAACAAATCTAATTCACTCTTGCAACAACAAGGACTTGAATGATGAAGGAGATGCATGTTGCTTTCAAGGGTGCTAAAAACTTAATGATCATATTTTACAATTACACCTATATATATTACATAGCAAAGATATCTTTTATTTTCCTTTTACAAATTTTACGCTTTTTTAAACTCTTTCTGTTTTTCTTTTTTTTAGTTACACGTTTCTTAACATGTTTTTGTTTTTTTTTCTTTAGTTTTTTACATTTTTTCCTTTTCTTAGAATTATTCTTATTATTGACACGTCTTCTTTTCGTTTTTCTACCTCTCCCTCCCCCCGTAAGCTTTCTACGTACTCGACGTTTTACAGTGTCAAATATATCATCCGACGTGTCTGCTATTCTTCGTTTAACAGCTGTCCTAGGTTCAACCCCTGTCATGATGTCCTGGATAGTGTCTATTCCTGTTCTTACTGCTTTTTTAGCTATATATTTACCACCCGATTTAAGTAAAGGGACAGCTCGACGAAACAATGAAGCGAACATTCCACCTAAACCGTAACCCCTCTGCATTCTTGAACCTTTAAAGACTCTTTCTGTCTCCATCCTTATTATTATTATTACTTAACGGAGCTTGCGTCTTATATGCACTTTACACATAGCAGTACCAACTGCAAATGGGTATGATTTTCCCTCGACATCTCTTATATACACTCTTATAGTTCTAAAATGTGCATTATTCAAAGGTATATAATGTACACTAGGAAAACTTATAATTCTCGTATCTTTAGGAAAATGTACAGCTCTAAGCAACTGAGTTTTAGTACTGCCCACATACTGAGATTCAACAATATCGCTGTAAACATACGCTACACCTGGATCTTGAAACATCTTAGAAGGTAGGCATACAAAATGTAATGAGCTCTCGGTGTCAATTTTTGACACATACTCTTCCATTGATGGTATATAGCGTATTAGATCCTTTACAGATGTTTTGATATCATTATTTTGCAATATAGGGTCTTCACGACCATAATTACATTTACGAAACCATTCTGACGGGTGGAAAATAAATAAACTTCTATCTTTCAAATTCACATGAGCTTGAGATTTTAAAGTGATTAATGCGTTATCCTCGTTAAAGGGTTTATTAACTAGAAAAACTAAATCTTTACAATAACTGACTTGTTTCAAATTTTTTGTTTAAATCCACGAACACATCAGTAACCGATTTATAAAGACCTCGATTTATATAATATTTTTCATAGAAATAATCTTTTTCATCATGCTTGACAACTGTCATATTAGCATTAATTTTTAATACATTTTTAACATGTTCAGAATTTCTAAATATTATAAACGCAGAATGGGTCTCTGGTATATTCTCAACATCAGCATCTATTATCATCTCGCATAATCCTGCTTCATACACTTCTCTTTCTAGTTTTATAGGATTCAATAATTGGGTTGTATAGTCTGATATTTTATTACTAGGATACAGATCCATTGATGCCGAAGAAGGCAGCGTTAGATAGAGATGATCTTCGCTCTCCATTGTCACAATATGTACTAATCACTGTTTCTTAATTTCACTAGCCTTTATATAAGTATTAAACTTCATAGGGTAGCCTACCCATTTGACAAGATACTGTTTATTTTTACCTTTCCCTTTAGAACCTAATATTTTTTCTATTTTATACTCATGATTCTCGGGATCGAATCGTATTTTCTGTATTTCTTGTTTATAGAACCCCCCTTTTATTTTTTCGCCATCTAGATCTTCAACATAGTATAATTTTAAACCATCTTTAGGGAATTCTCTAATGGCATCTACTTTAAAGACTTCCTTTGACCATCCCTGTTCATACCCTTTTCTGAAATTTTCACCCAACCTCGATACTCTCACATAATCTCCAACTTTAACATCCGTACTATCTTTTATTTTACGATCTGTGTTAATATGTTTCGTTGGCATTGTTTTCATCATTTCTGTTGGCGTCTTCTTAATTGTACGATGGTAACTTCTATTATAAGAGTAAGCTAGATCTTGTAGTATATCTATATACTTAAACGTGTTCATTTTCGTAAAATATCTATGCATTCTTTCTTTTATAGTTCTTTGCACTCTTTCAACTATTGCTGCTTTATTAACAGAGAATGTATTATAGTAACCTATACCATAATCTGTAACTATTTCTTGAAACTCTTTACCTAAAAATTCTGAACCTTGATCTGTCCATAGTAAATGAGGATAGCGTCCTTCTTTATTTATAATTTCTCTAACAGCTAATGCCACTGTTTTTGACTTTTTATCTTTTAAAGCCTTTAACCATAAGTATCGTGAGTATACATCTATTACGAAAAGAATATATTGATAGTCATCATTGTATACTTTATATCTTATCATATCTGTTAAGTCTAATTGCCATACATTATCTAAGTAAGGGGCTATGGTCTTTCGTGTCGGAAATTTTTTTCGTATAGGTTTATGTAACGTAAATGCTTCCTCTCCTTCTAAATATTTTTTCAATTCTTTTTTATTAAGTTGAGGGAACTTTGATGCAAACCTTGAAAACCCTCCATAACTATAAGGTTGTTTCACATCGAAATAATATTTATCAACCACATCCTTAGCCTCCATTATTAACACTGACATATAAAAATAAAAAAAATCATATATATAACACAGGATAAAGAAACAGTCGTAAGAAAAAAGCAATTTTAATATACAACTTTACATAATAAGTTTTTAAAACAGATACATATAATAAAAAATTTAGATTTCTTTGTATATATATATATTATATATAGTATATATTATATATAATATTATATATATATATATATATTATATATTATATATATATATTATATATAAGATAAGACCAGAGTCGGTATCCAATTTCACAGAACAGAGATATATATATATATTTAGCAAGAATGAGGTTTAACATTTAACATACATTGCGTACACTCAATGTATTGTTCTAAACTACTTAGGCCTTGGTTCGTGACATATGTGTAAATATCACGGGCCGATATTTTCAAAGATTGTTCACTGTATCCTGATGTTTTCATTTCTTTGTCATATAGGTAGGTGAATTTTTCAAGATCGATAGCATCAATAACTCCGGGATCCTTTGATTCGATCACATTGTGTTCATCATATATTGTGGAGTATACCATGTGACAAATTAATGAGTTCATCCAGTAAATCAACTTCAACCATACGTTTAGATATTTCTTCTTGCATCTTGATAAAGGCTGTAATATTTTTCACGGCCACTTACACAAACACCGTATGAAGTGGGGCGGAAAATTCCAGTTGAATTAGGTCTCCACCAAACACGTAAATCGATGGATTCGATATTGTTATGTAGCGCAAAAACAAGAGTTAACCTTTTTGAATCGTCTTCTTCTCCGCCATTGATCGCAACACCCCAGGAATTTGTTACAGACGATGAAATGTACTTTTCATTTTTCCATGTATTAACTTCATCAAATACACGACTTAATTCTTCACATGATAGGAATAAAGATCTGTTAGGTGGATGAGAGGAGTCAGTACAAGTAAAGTAACGTTCACCACTCGACTTGCGATGGAAAGTTAAATTTACAATATTTTTAGGATGAGATACCTTCCATGCTATAATATCGTTTACAAATTTATTATTCACAAGAGAAACCATGTTTATAGTTTAATGTCAGACGTTCAACTAATGATGAGCTTCAACTATCCCTCTTTTAAGAAGAATGTAATCCTCTCTCTCACAATAACAAAAGATGATGCAACAAACCGGTTTATACATAGCTAACCCTAAAACTGTAGCCCTAACAAGAATGAAGGGGCGTGGCTTATAACTATTGCGTAATGTTATGTTATTTTTTTTTCTTATCCCTAATGGATTTCTCTTGTAATATAGCCTTAGGCTTACATTTTTAACCATTCCCGACTTACACTTATCTTTTTTCGTAATTTCTTTGCGCTAGGGTAAGGTTGTTTGTTATTTCGTTTTCTGAATAACCCTAAAGATGAAGGTGTTGATATCACACCAGGTGAAGAGCCTGAAGCTATAGCCTTAGGTGTAGAATACACGTTTTCTACATCAGCTAAGCGATCCATATTTAATATTAAACTTTTTGGAAAATTAATGGTTCTTAATTTTTGTTTTATTATATTCCAGCCTATAACTGGATTTCTTTTCCAATTGCGAACAAGATCCGAAACCAAATCCACGATATTTGATCCTATAATGGGACTGCCATCTATCACAATCTGACCTGTAGTGTCCCAATTAATTTGCCCTTTTAATGTATTATATAACGCTAAGCCTTTATTTTTTATTGTAGGAGGTAGACTGGTTTCTAAAATGTTTTTAAAATCCTTATTACCTTCTGTTTCTTCATGCTCGTTTGTAGACACTGATGTATTATCAATGGTGTATTTTTCTTTCAATTCTATTAATTTTTGTAATACCTCTTGATATTTAACTCTTTTATCATGAATGTTCATATGTGAATTTAAAATTTGACCGAGTTCGTTTTCGATACTTGACATTTGCTGTAGTTTAGGATCATATAAAGCAGTAGGTTGAGTCTGTTGTTGTTGATGTTGTTGCTGTTGTTGTTGATATGTATTATTATTATTATTCATTTTTTCGTAATCAGAGAAGGGTATAATGGCAACTTTCTTCATTATTATTATTATTAGTTTTAACCACCCAGCAATTTGGATAGAACAGGGCCTACAATAGAAAATAACAAGGGTAGGAATACACCGCTTCCTTTCAACAGTAATTTCTTTTTTTTAGCAAAATTCTTCTTTTTAATTTTACGAGTAAGTTTTTTAATGATGTTACTATGTCGACGTAGCTTTTGTTTCTGATGTTCTTTTATGGGCACGTTATTATTTATAAGATTAAGACACACTTCACAGATACATCGAGCGAAAGCTGAATTTTGTAGATGTTTGGTTTTTTCAGTTTTACTAAGTTTCCTATAATTTTTTATAATGGGTAAATATTTTTTCACTAACTTGCTCATTTTTATTCAGGAATGTAAACAGTTTCAGTTTCTGTAGGCAGGATGTTTGTACGTAACAATACTCTATATGTGTTCTTAGGATGAAGATCACATACTAAATAACCATGAGGTACAGATGTAACTTGCCTCTATATAACCTTTAAAAAATTTTTTCTTTTGGATTTCGGTAACATTGGCGTGGGCTAATACCATTAATCGGACTTACGTCTCTTCTGTTGACCAAACAATCATTTAAATATTGAGTACTTGAAAGGACACGTCTCTCATATACTTACTTCTGATGGAAAATAGTTCTGTGTTAATAACAAACACTGAGTGATGTGTATTAAATGCATGAGAGTAAACAGTTGAAAGTTTCAGCTATATCTTCATTCAGTTTATGCATCAGATCATCAAGGATTATAACTTTATGACCCTGAATATTTTCTAGACTTTTAACATCATATACACCTTCATGAAACTGTATTATATCTTTATACTCATTAAATTTTTCTTGATAAACATTATAGCACCAAATAATTTTAACTGGATATTGTTCAAATAGGTCAGGGAATTTTAAAAATTTTAATAATGCAAACGTTTTACCTGATCCTGTTGGACCACACACTAGAGATGTACATGGTGAACGGAAGATGAATTTTTGTAACATGTGCATCTTGATGTTACATGTACGTTAATGACACGAAACATTAATACATACAGCTCTATATACATATATACAGCTGTTAGGGGCGGGGCTTATTCGGATTACATAACATTTCTTCACAAGGGTATATTTAAATGGTGACTGAGGGAGGTTGGGATAGTTATAGACTGTGAGCCAACTTGTGAGCATCTAGGTGTGTATGTAAGGATGATATGAGTCAGAATAATAATAATAATAATAATAATAATAATAATAATAATAATAATAATAATAATAATAATAATAATAATAATAATAATAATAATAATAATAATAAAAAATTTTTTTTTCTTATTACAGAACTTGTGCATTCGAAAACGAAAAAAAAAGCAACAATGGCGATCCTTAATGTTGTTGGGACAAATAGAATGCAGAACTTGCTGAAAATGCTTGCTGTAAGTTTTATAAGTTTTTTAATTTTAATTTTAATTATACAAAATTTAATTTTTCAGATTTTATTATACAAAAGTATAAACGGTAATTTACAAATTTTACAAAAGTTAATTGAGTGCTTTTGACTATAAAAGTTTTAATTTTTTTTTGTTCTAAAAGTTTTTAAGTCTTTATTATATTTTTTGATTATTACAGTTCCGTCCATTCTGTTATATCAATGGTAGCGATGCTGGTGGTGGGGCAAATGGATCAAATGATAAAGCTAATGATGGAAAGCATGATGCTGGTCTCAACGGTACCCCTCAAGAACAACAACAACAACAACAACATGATGGATCTGTAGAAGATGGTAACGGTGAACCTGTTACTGTTCGTAAGAAGAAGCAGCCAAAACGTCGTTTGGTTGAACCTAGAGCTAGCCTCACTAACACTGCAGAGGCTGAAAGACGAGCAATCATCAATCGAGAGCTTGTCAGGACAGGACGTTGGGTTCCTGATGCAGGAGCAGGAGGTTCCTCATCGTCATCGTCCGCAACGTTACCGGTGGCCTCCTCTACCTCTAACAATACTGATGGAATGGTTGATGGTGCTGCTGCTGCTGCTGCTGCTGCTGCTGCTGCTGCTCCTGTTGAATCCCTACAAGATATGGATGTTAATACAGCTGATGACTCTACATGTGACACGGATGCCGATGGATCACGTAGAGGGGTAGGTGTATTCTTTATTATTATTATATTATTAATTATTATTATTATTTATTATTATTATTATTATTATTATTATATTATTATTGTTTGTTGTTCTATGAAAGTGTATATTGATTATATCGTTCACCATAATATATTATCAGTTGTTATATATTTATATATATATATATATATAATATAATATATATATATATATATATATATATATATATATATATATATTATATATATTATTTCTATTTATGAATTACCCAATTTTACATAACCACTTTCACATTATTGTTATTTATTATATTTATTAGATATCTTCTTCTTCTTCTTCTTCTTTCTTCCTTCTTCTTCTCTTCTTCTTTTCTTCTTTCTTCCTCTTTTTTCTTCTTATTAATATTATATATATATTATATATAATATATATTAATATATATATATTAAATCATTATATATATATATTATATATATATACTATACACTTATGATCTGTTTAATTATACTATGTTCGTTTTTAACAGAAAAAGCGGAAGAATGAAGACTTCACAGCCGAGTTCATCGATATGAAGAGAGTCGGGTATGGTAGAAAGTCAGGGATTCTAGATATACACAAATACCGAATAAAAGTCATTGAAGATAGAGTGTTTAATCAAGGGCTTGATATTTCCGATGCCTTTAGTCGTGTTATCTTGGATATAATCACCCATTTAAGAGGTCAAATCAAATATAATGAGTACGCTGTACGATTCACCTTTACTTTCAACGACGGGGCCAGGAACGAGTTTTATGTAAATATACCATTTAAGGAAATAGTACGTAATGATAACATTGTACCCTATCTCTGTGAACGACTCGAAGCAGCTTTCCAATCAGGAGACCAATACACGTTTTCCGATTTTATTATAGAGGTCAAGGTGGTTCATAACCCTGAAGGTAACGGTATAATAATCCCTACAAATGCAACTTTTATAAAACAAGTTAAAATTTTAAGAGGTGTCATCTGTTCAAAAGGGTACAGATAAATAGAAAAAGCTGTATGGTTCCAGACACTGTAGGTTGTGGGTTTAAAGCCATAGCGTTGGCTCAACTGTATAATGAAAAGAAAGAGGCTCATGATATTAAGCCTAAAGACCCAAAAGATAAGGGAACTGGTCATAATATTATGCCGAAAGATGTGAAAGATAAAGGTATAGAAATAGCTAAAGACTGTGGATTAGATTTTGCTAGCCCGCTAGGGTCAGATAAATTTGCTATTATAGAGAAGACATTAGATTGTCGTATTTTTGTTTATAGTAATGAAGGGGAAAGAAAGTTCAGTGTGGTACATAAACCCACAGAAAACGACCGAGATAAAGTTTTATATGTCCTAGGTTATGATAGAGTGAAAGAACACTATTTCTATGTTCCTAATAACGCAATACGTTTAACCATTGAGGGTCTCGGTAGCAGAAATATCAGGGGGGATGTTTTTTGTACGAAATGCTATAGCTTTGTAGATAATATGTTCCATCATCATGAGTACGAATGCGAGTATTATAATTGTAAACAATGTTTGAAGTATGAATGTCGAGGAAAACTTATCGTGGGTGGGGCTCTACATTACTGTGATAAATGCAATCGTAACTTTTACGATGCTGCATGTTTAGAAAATCATAAGGATATATGCGGAAAAATTTATATATGTAAAGACTGTGACACACTAATAATACCGGATAAACATAACGAAATAAAGCATAAATGTAAGGAAATGTATTGTAACGTTTGTTATGAGACCTATAACCCTGAGGATGGGAAGCATAAATGCTACATGAAACCTATAGAAATTAAGAATGATGGGGAGAAGAAAAACAATACATACACCTTCTACTATGACATCGAAACATATCAACATAATCCTCAGATTAATCCTGAAACTAATAATGAACTGATCGATATGGTTCCTTATCTACTTGTAAGTATGATCGTATGTTATAAATGCAGTAAAGAAGAATTAACGAATTGTAAGAGTTGCAAGACGAAACGAAAAGAAGTTTTTTATTTAAATGAAAATGCTACAAATGAGTATGAAAAATGTCCTGTAGATCAGTTTATAAATTATATTGCTGCATTTGCTAAAGCTCATCCAAAAGACTCCATCGTTGTGGCAGCACACAACGGTGGTCGTTTCGATACGCAGTTCGTGTACAATAGACTGTTGGGAAGACCTGAAGGTGATGCTATTAAAGGGAATCCCCTTAAACGAGGAACAAAGATCATTTCCATGACAGCGTATAACAATATTGAATTTAAAGATACAATTAACTATATGCCCTGCGCTTTAAAATCCTTGCCTAAATGTATGGGTCTTGATGGGGATCTAGATAAAGGTTTCTTTCCTTACAAGTTTCTCACACATAACAATCTTGATTATGTAGGTCCTATTCCTTCCCAGGATATGTTCGAGATTGATAGAATGAATGATGATGAGAAAAAAGAGTTTACAAAATGGTATGCGACATTCGCTGGGCGCATGTATGATATTAAGGCTGAATGTACAAAATATTGTGTACAAGATGTAGATATTTTACGCCGAAGTTTTGAAGCTTTTCGTAAAATGTTTAGAGACATGTTTAAAATTGATTGTTTAACTGAATGTTGCACTATAGCAGCTCTATGTTTCAAGACTTTTAAAGCCCATTTCATGGAACCTAATACTATCGCTCATATAGGTAGAGATAGTCAGAAATCGTATTCCTATGAGGCTATCAGATGGTTGGAGTTTATGCAGCGGTATACAGGTCAAAATATCAAACACGCCCGCAACGGTGGAGAGCGAGGATTTAAACTGAAGAACAGAGCAGCTTTCCCTGACGGATATGCTGAGGTTCCAGTGTCAAAATACAGTGGTATTAACGGATCAGAGTTTGTTAAACTTAAAAATTTAGTTGTAGATGAAACTTTAAAAACAAAGAATGAACAAGAATGGAAGGCTATGGATGATGCAGCTGAAAAAGATCGTAAAGGACCTGTTGAAAAGAAAAGGATAGTGTATTTGTTCCATGGCTGTGTTTGGCATGGGCATCAAGCATGTGAAGAAGGAAGAAAACAACACCTGAATGTCGGAAGTCTTGATCGGTATAGAGTAACTATGCTCCAGGAAGCAGCCTATAGAGCTAAAGGTTTCGAAGTGGTTAGGGTATGGGGTTGTGAATGGAAAAAGATGAAAGAGGAATGTAAGGTACGGTTCATGAACACTCCCGAACCACTCGAAGAAGAAGGGCTAGGTCATTTTGTCAATAGGGTAGGTAATGATGTAGCTAATAATAAATTACATATAGGGGAAGCTCTATATGGAGGTCGAACTGAACCATTCGTCTATTATTATCCACCTACAGACGGAAAAACCAAACTTAACTACCTAGATTTCACATCGTTATATCCATGGGTACAGAAGACTTAAGCTTTCCCTAGTGGGATACCTACAAAATTGGTAGGGTCTGAACTACCTACCATTGAAACATTTAGTAGAGAAGTGAACAAGACGTATTTCGGTGTAGCCAATGTTTGGGTCCTCCCTCCTCAGAACCTCTATATACCTGTTTTGCCTGGAAGATATAAGGAAAGATTAGTATTCACCCTATGTAGAACCTGTGCTGAAAAAGGTCAAGAAACATTATGTGAACATACTGAACGGCAACGTGAGTTCAGAGGTGTTTACACTACACCTGAACTAGAGTTAGCTTTAAAGAAAGGATACAAGATCACCAAGCTTTATGAAATTTGGAACTTCGATCCAAAGATCGGAATGTTTACAGAGTATATACAAGATTTCCTGAAGATAAAGACAGAGGCGTCAGGTTTACCTGCAGGAATAGCTAGTAAAGCTAGCCCTCTGTTCAATCAGTTCATTGAAGACTTTGAACGAATCGAAGGGGTAAAACTGGACAGGGCTAAGATAGATGGGAATGCATGTCTTCGTTTCATCGCAAAGTTATGCCTTAATTCTCTTTGGGGAAAATTCGCGGAACGTGCACCACACACTGAGGATATTATCTGTCACACCGATGCTGAAGTATGGGGACACTTTAAAAATGCAGATGAAGAAGTAAAGGATGTCACTAGTGTAAATAAGAAACATATTGTTTCGGTGAAATACACTCAATACGCGGAACAGACTACTAGATCCACCAACATCGCCGTGGCCGCTTTCACCACTGCTCATGCCAGGGTAAAACTTTATAATCTTCTTGAGAAGCTAGGACAAAGAGTTTTATATTGCGATACTGACAGTGTTATCTTTGTGACCAGGGCGGGGGAGGATGATCCTGCGACAGGTAAATTTTTAGGGGATTTAACGGATGAAATAGGGTCAGGTGTGCAAGCGGATGCTTTTGTGTGCACGGGACCTAAGTCTTACGCTGTGCGACTTTTAAAACAGGATGGGTCTATAGATCATATTTTAAAAGCTAAGGGATTAACATTAAATAAAACAACAGGGAAAATTGTCAACTTTGACACTATGTTAAAACTTGTGTTAAATAACATTGATGATGATGATAATGATGAGACTGAAGATGGGTTAATAGATGATGATAGTTATTATGCTAAACTTAGGAAGGATGGAGATATAACGGCGCTAGTTGTTGAAGAAATGAGAGCTAGGGGTGCTACATCCAGTTTACATGGTAAGGCGTATCGTAAAGATGAAACAAAAAACCCCCATGTAGTTTTTAATGGTAAACATTTGGCGTATAAGGCTCCTACGTTAAGGTTTAAAGCCAATAAAAAAGGCGAGATGACTATCTCAAAAGGGCTAAAGAAGCTGCGAATGACAGCTAATAAAAGAGCTCTTATAAAAAACACGGCCCGTACAATTCCTTTCGGGTTCAGAGGAATCCTCTTCCCCATATAAGTATGCGAAACTCTAGTGTTCTTTTTTATATTGAGATAAATATGATATGATTAATTTCTTTTTTTTTTTTTTGCGAATTTAAAATAAAATGTAATATGTTTTATATATTTACTAATAAAGGTTTTAAAATAAAAAATGTAATATGTTTTTATATATATTTATTATTAATTTCTTTTTTTTAAAATATATTATATATATATATATATATATATATATATATATATATATATATATATATATATATATATATATATATATATATATATATATATATTATTTATATATATAATATATACTTTTATGTATTTATGTTTTATTTATTTGTTTTTTATAAATTATTAAATAAAATTTCTTTCCTTTATCCTTCTATGTAATAATAATAATAATAAATAATAATAATATTAATAAAAATAATAATAATAATAATAATAATAATAAAATAATAATAATAATAATAATAATAATAATAATTAATAATATAATAATAATATGAATATAATAAATAAAATAATAATAAAATAAAATTCAAAGACCGTTCATCAAACGGTGTTGGAACCGGAGTAAGAACCGCGCCCGGAGCCCAGAGGCTGAACCAAAGCGCCGCCGCGCAGGCCGGAGTCGGCAGCCGGAGTCAGGAGTCGGAGTCGGTGCCGGAGTCGGAGTCGGAGTTGGAGTCAGAAAATTTTATATGTTGAGGATGATTTTCAACTCAGATTCGTTTTCCCGAAAACGAATCTTCGATGTAATAATAAATAAATAATAATCTCTCTT
>JABUQX010106501.1:10000-31538 GCA_015478945.1 Trachelipus rathkii | reverse complement strand
TAGAAGTGGTCGTTAAAGTTTATCTTTCACTACTAAATTCATTTCTTCCCTGTATTGTGGTATATCTTTCTCCTAATCCAAGTGACTATTTCCAAAAATTCTCTCGACTAGAAACTCTAATATTAGAACAATCCTTCCTTGTTTCCGCTTTCTTCTGAAATCATCATTCTTGTGATTTCAACTCTCTCCCCAATGGCTTTCCTCAAATTCTCAGATACAGCCGTGTAAATTGCCCAACACTTTTATATCCAAGAATAACCTCCGAACCATTGGTGGTTGCAGCTCCTATTCATTCGCAATTTTCCTTGATCATCTAATATTTTCCACAAAACTATAAAATCTTTCGGGAAAACACGTGACATCAAACCTTCTGTCCCTGTCATAATTATTTCTTGTTGTCTTATTCAATCGCGTCGAATTTAATCTAAAGGCGCCTTAGATGCCAAGAATCACACTACTATTTCGTCTTTCAAAAGCAAAACGCTTCTAATGACAGTGTATTCTAAAGGAATGCTCTTGAGGATAAGTTATGTAGTCCTAGGAGGCAGAATTTGTTTGTTCACCTTGGCTTAACACCTCCTGGAGTTACGACTATGCTCAGCTTAACTAGTGTATTACACCAATGATAAGGGAGATTACAGTGCTGCACCCCTACGCTTTTACCACTGAACGTACATCAAATTGTTAAAGGATTTATTGTCCCTTGGAGACACACCTTAGGAGTGGTGCTTGTCCTCTCACCACAAAGGAGCCCCTTAAAAAATGAGTTTATCCTAATATCTTAAAAGTCCGCTCAACCCCTCTCGCTCCCAGACTCCCATGTTTCGGTTTGTAATTTCGGCAAATGCAGCACCAGCAACAATTGATTCGTTTATCTGTCGAATACCGGATTCTTACAATCTATAAACTTCCATTATATAGCTCGCAATGACAACTTGCTCATATCTTGGAACTCTCCAAGTTGCTTACACCCTCCCCATTTATTTTAAAAAAGAAGTCTCGAAAGTGCGACACGCCTGCACACAATTCCTCATCCTTACCACCAAACCCTCGAACCCTCATGGATACTTCAACCTCTTATGCTCAATCGTTACATATACCTCCACCCAGTTAAAAAGTCTGAAGCACACTTCCTTTAATCTTAATTTCCCAAACTACCCTTAGACTTCGCAAACTTTCAAACTACTGTTCGTGCTATCGGGGTTGAGCATATCGCCTCTTGACTGGATCCGGAATTGTGGAAACCCCTAACTCCTCGAGGAAATTTGGAGGGGTCTTCTTGACCTTTTCCCACCAAAGGAACGTAAAATTAAAAGATGCCTTAGAAATAAGAAAAACTGCTGAGAAAAATGCGATAGTCAAGAATATAAATAGAGAAAAGATTTTCGGAAAGAAGTTTTTAGATAAAAAGTAAAATACAGAAAATTTAAAGAACAAATTTCCCTTTCATGACGTTTAAGCGTTTAATGCAAAGAAAGAACTGAATATCATCAGTGATAAGTAAACTGCGAATCCCGAAAGGGTGAGAGTTTCGACACTGAAATTTCTGAGTTTGAGTAATATTATATGAAGTTTAGTCTAAGCAGTAGATTAATTTATAGATTTTAAATTTCAGTGAGAGATCCGTGTGAATCCTTGGAAACTGCCTGCACAGACATGCCAAATGCAATGCAAAACTACTTCCAAACTTCTCCTCAAAACTAAAAAAATAACTACATAAAACGTCAACTTCAGGTGATATTTATTCTAATCATGATCTTCCTTATTCCCAGTCAGTAAACCGATGAACCCTATCACTAATGTGATCTTTTACTAATATCAAATGGTATTAAGATCAAACCAACTAAAAATACAAGGAACAAATGCATTAATGCTTGATTTAAAATCATTTTTACATCAGCGGGTACTCATTAATCATCTTTAAACCATATAAGAGCTATTAGACAAATCCTACTTGGGAAAAGAAGTACCTCACTTAACTCACCTTGTCCTAATGAAAAATTTGTAGTTTACCCAGGATGCCCAAAATATATATATCTTGAAACCGAATTCATAACATAGATATACATATAATACCATAAATAAACTTTTAGCCACATAATTGTTATATCTTAACTTAACTCTATAAAGAGTAGCCTCGAGCAATTAATGCACGTTCGCTGTATGCTCGATAATAAATTCGAAGCGAGACTGATCAGTATAAGACAAAGATACTAACTAATATATAGCATTAGCTATATTAAAATATAAAAGCTTAATGGCTCTGCACTGGCTATTATGCATTTGCTACATTACATCAAAATGTTTATAATTTTTTACTACGTAACGTGTGTTTCGTGCGTAAAGGGGAAGTTTAGATCAGTTTCAGAAATTACCTCAAAAAAACCTTGCTCTAAATTAAACTCGGTTAGGAGACGAGATACCCCTAAGTAGTATATTATCATAGAATAACCTATGTAAGTGCCATAAGGTCGATTGTTAAGAGGTAATTAACTCTTTTCTATTTGTGCACAACTCTCAAACAAGTTTTTAGATCCTTGCGTATTACACAATATAACAAATAATAAATATAATGTATCATACTCGAGAATTATTCTCTCCTATAATAATTATTTATTAGTATGAAATTAGAATAAATTAGTTTCCAATAATTGATAGAAATAGAGAAACTACTAGCATCTGCCAAAATTAACCTAGGAGCCCAAAGTTCATGTTTATCTTGAAATTATCCGATTTCATAGTTATTCCTAAACTGTTGTATAATGATACCACATATTAAAGAAAGAAATCAATTATAAGTGCATAGATTATCCGTTGCTATCTACACCATATGTATTAAACAAAATAATTTGTAAATACATGCTTTATACTCCATTCTTCAATCTTATCTACGATCTCAAATGAGATAAATATTAGTTCACTGATGTGACAAATGGGAAGAAGAGACATACCTCTAACAACACCAATGACCATAAATTTACCCTAGTGGAGCCACACAAACCTTATTAACTCTGAAAACCAAACTCTATAACATGATATTATTCCTATAAAAGCAAATAGTAGATTTCCTTGTATTACACATATAACATATAACAAATAAATAAGCTTGACTCCACTTTATTACTACTTCAAAATTGTAATGTTTTCACCGGTTGTGCAAATAAGATACCTTTCAAACAACCTGCGTAAAAATACCTGAGAGAAGCCCAACTTATTATCTTAAAAACCGATCTAAACATGAATACCTATTAAAGCAAGAAATTAATTTCTCTGTGCATATAACACATTTATAAAACAAGTAATTAAATAAGCTTGACTACGCTTTATCAACTACATCAAATTGTAAATTTTTCTTAGATGTGGTTGTGGAAAGATACCTCAAACACCTGCCTAAATTAAATAGGAGCCCAAAATTTTGTATCTGAAACCGATCTAACATGAATAAACATATTAAAACAATTCAGATTTTCGTTTGCTATTACACATTATTTAACAATCTAAGATAAGCTTAACTACGCATTATCCTACATCAAACTGCTAATTTGTCACGGTTGTTTGCATAAGGACGATACCTCAAAACACCATGCCTAAATTTACTAGGAGCCAAATTATTATTCTGAAACCGATCTAACATGAATTTACATATTAATCAAATTTAGATTTCCTTGCTTATTACATCTATAACAATATAAATAAGCTTGAACTTTACGCTTTAATCACTACACAAACTTGTAAATTTTTCGACTGAGCTCTGTGGTCCCTAAAGGAAGATACACTGAAAACACCTGCCTAAAATTAACTAGGAGCCCAAATAAATTATTATCTGGAAACGATCTAACATGAATGCAATATTAAAACAAATTTTAGATTTCCTTGCAATTACACTTGTGACAATATATAACATATATTAAGCATATATTTAAGTGAACTACAATTAGAATTTGGAAAGAAAACTATCTTGTAACGTTTGTGCAGAAAGAGATACACTACAAAATCACCTGCCTAATGATAACCTAATGCAGGTCTACAAGATCTTATATACTGGAAAATACACAAGATCTAACATGAAATGGATCATATTTTAAAACAAATTAGAATTTATCTTGCTATTTCACAAGGAAACCGTTCATAACAATATTTAAATTAAGCTTGCGACTACGCTTGATTATCACTACGAGATTCAAATTGTAAAATTTTTCACGTATTGTTTCATTTTATACCTCAAATCACTGCCTAAATTACCTAGGTATCCAAATTATTACGCATAGAAAACGCATCTAACATGAATAAAAATTATTAAATAGAACCAGAAAAGAACTCCTTGCTTATTACAATATCAACAATATAAATAAAGATGTTGCTTACGCTTTATCACTACATCCCATTGTAAATTTTTTCCACGGTGTGTGCAAAGGAGATACCTCAAACACCTGCCTAAATTACCTAGGAAGCCAAATTATTATCTTAGAATGTGAATGTTTCAGAAACATGAAGCAAAATATTTAAGAATCACAGGTTAAAAATTTCTTTTGACTATACACAATTATAACAATATAAATAAGACTGACTACGCTCTCTATCACTACATCAAATTTGTAAATTTTTCACGATTATTGATTTCAAGAGAGAAGATACCTCCAATCAACTGCAAACTAAAAGTTACATAGGAAACCCAAATTATTATCTGAAACCGATCCTAAATCATGAAATTAACATATTATAAACAAATTTTAGTACATTGCCATTCACGATTACAACAAAATTTATAACAATATAAATAAGCTTGACTACGCTTTATTTCAACTACATCAATTGTAAATTTTTCACGGTTGTGCTAGAAGGGAATTAAGATACCTCAAAACAACCTGCGCTAAATTTTACTAGGAGCCCAATTATTCATTTCTGGAAAACCGGGAACTCTTATCATGGAAGAGAACCTACAAATAGCCTGTTAAAACAAATTTACAGTTTCCTTGCTTATTACACAAATAATAGTGATTAACAATATAAAATAAGCAATTGACTACGCATTATAATCACTACATTAAAAATTGTGAAAATTTTTCACGAGTTGTGCTGAAGGAAGATTACCTTTCAAAACACCTGACCTAAATTACCTTATGAGCCACCAAAATTATTATTACTGAAACCGAATACTAACATGACTAAAAATACATATTTAAAACAAATTTTTAGATTTCCTTGCTTATTTTACAACATAGTAAATACAAAATAATCATGGCTTTGTGATCAAACACATTTATAGCACATACATCAAATTGTAAATTTTCACGTTGTGCAAAGAAGATACCTCAATCAACCTGCCTAAATTACCTAGGGAGCCCAAAAATTTATTATCTGAAACCCGAGTGTTATATTAATATCCCACGAAATAAACAAATTTAGATTTCTCTTCTATTAGAAATTTAATATACAAATATCTATAAGGCATATGTGGACTACGACATCATGATCACATATTCAATCAAATATAGTAGAAAAATTTATTCCGGTGTGCAAAGGAGATACCTCAAAACACCTGTGTAACAATACCTAGGAGCCCATAAATTTATATCATCTGAAACCGAATAAGGAATCTAAACAGTGATTGGAAAATAACAATATATTGTAAAAGAAAATTTTTAGAAGAAGATAATTTTGCAACTTGCTTTGGTGATCATAATATACCATTAATTCTATAAAGCTAATTGAGATAACAGATAAAGCTAGGTGACGTATAAACACGCTTTATAATCAACTAAGTGCGGAGAATTAGTCGGTCAATTTGTGACGAAATAAGAAAAATCAGATGCAAGCAAAAAGAAGTACCTAGTCAGTATCGCAAGGACTGAACATTTCGCTACAAGATATTATATTTTAGGAACCCAAGTTATTATCTGAACCGATCTAACATAAATACAAAAACAGTGACTATATTATTACCAAAAATTTAGAAAGTGTGAACAACTAGCTGAGATTACACAAATTATATACAAATGTTACTAGAATTAAGCTTTACTACGGCGGCATATATACAGCGAATAAACTAACATTAAAAAGCGATAAATTTTTCAGAGGTAGTGTACGATAAGTAATGATAACCTCAAAAACACTAGCAGCGTGTCCATACTTAAATTTGAGACACTATGTGAAGCCCAAAATTATTATTCTGAAAACAGTTAAAAGTCTAACAGATAAAAAAATTAATATAAAAAAACTCTCAAAAGTTTTAACATTGCCATGGCTAACTTTATTCTTACACTATTTTATAAACGAATTATAAAAATATAAGCTTGAAAATTGCATAAAGATTGACTACGCTTTATCGATACATCAAATTGTAAATTTTTCAAACGTCTTGTGACAAGGTAGTCTATACTCATTAAAACACCTGCCAATAAATTAACGAAGGAGCCCAAAAGTGTAATTATCTAGTTAAACTGAAGAGTTTTTAAACCTGAAAAAAGATCATAATATAACAAACTCTCAAATTTACAACTGATATATCCATTAATTATTTTTATTACTACTATTTGAGTAAATATAACTTCCAACTAATAAATATAGGCATACGTATACCCTATAACCTCTTAATATATCAACATACATCTAACAATTTGGTAGAAATGCTACTTCTTTCGCATCTCAAGATAATCCGGTCTTGGGCAAGGAGGATTTAGCCCTCGAAAACAATCAACTATGCCTAATACCCATGATAAATCCTCTTAGTGAGAAGCTCAATTATTAAAGTTCTCATAAATGTAATAAGGATAATTAGTGATCTGCATACTAAGATGCAGATAGGGAAGTAAAATCTCTAATATTAATTGTTTTGATCCTTGCTATTAACACATATAACAATATAAATAGTCTTGACTACACTTTGTAATCACTCACATTCTAGAAGATTAGAGGTAAATATGTGATCTCGGTATCAGTGCATAGAAAATATCAACCTCAATTGCGGAGCACTGCAGCGGTAGAAATTAAACCTAGGAGCCCAAAATTATTTATTCTGAAATACCGAATTCAATACAGATGTATACATATTTAAAACCAAATTGTGAAGAGTATCCGTTGCGTAATGATACACATGAAATAACAATATAAATAAGCTCCTTTACGCCTTTATTGCTACATAAATTGTTATATTTTTCACGGTTGTGCAAAGGATATACCTCACAAACCCTGCCTAAATTACATAGGAGACCAAATGATATGTGATTTCTGTTAATTTTTACTAACAGTGAAAATACATATTAAGAACAAATTTAGGAAGATCAAGAAGTTAAAGAATAAGAATATAAATGAAGCTTGGACTTACGCTCTATTCACTACATTCAAATTGTAAATTTTTCACGGTTGTGCAAAGGAGTGACCTCAAAGAACGAACCTGTGGTTAAAATACCTAACAGCCCAAATTATTATCTGAAACCGATCTAAACATGAATAACATATTAAAACAAATTTAAGATTTCCTTGCTTATTTATACAAAGAGAGATAGATATAACAATAAAATCAAGCATGACTCCACTTTAACACAACATTGACACAATGCACACACTTTTTTACAGGTGTGCAAAAGAGATACCTAAAAACACCTGCCTAATTACCTAGGAGCTCAAATTAATTATCTGAACACCGAGGATCTAACTGGAAGAATACATATTTATAAGAAACAATTTAGATATTTTCTGCTATGTGACACAAGGGATATGAAACAATATAAATAAGCTTGACTACGCTTTATCAGTGAACATCAAATTGTAATTTTTTCACGGTTTGTGCAAATATGAGAGATAGCCTCAAACAAAACCTGCGTAGAAGAGAGAGATAAGCCATATAGTAGAGACCAAATTATATTATACTAAAACCGATCTTTAACTAATTTAGTAAAATACATATATATTAAAACAAATTTAGATTTCCTTGCATTTATATATATATAATTAACTATAATATATAATAAATAAGCTTGTGACTACTGGACTTTATTTACACTACATTCTATAAATAGTTAATAATTTTTCTCAATCAGTTGTAGCATATAAAGGAGATACTCCTCAAACACTCTTGTACATACTTAAATTATTAATACCTTAGGAGTACTCTCTCCAATAAAATTATATGTATCTGAAAAACTACTAATATCTTAAAACATGTAAAACATATTATTAAAACAATAATTGAAGATTTATCCTTGCTATTGTACATTCAATATATATATATTATATTAAACTAATATAAATAGCTTTACTACGCTTTATCTACTACATAAATTGTAAATTTTTCACAAATTACCATATGTAGCAAAAGTGAATTTATACATTGCAATACCTTTGATTTCCTAAACTGACATAAGCTATGGTGAAATTAAATCTTTTTTAAGGTATAATTATCTGGTATAAACAGTCAATACTATACTATTAGCTGAAGGTGCAATACTAAAATCATATATATTTATTATTATATCCATTGAGGTGATAATTAGACCATAATTTATCTACACAATCACTACTCTCGCGCGCTCTCGACTCATTTCAACCCAATAAACTAGCCTCTATATCTATAGCATTACTATTGACAAATTGTAAATTTTTCACGTTTGTGCAAAAGAAAGATACCTCAATCAACTGCAATGACTGAGAACTAAGTTCCCTAGTGTGGAGACCCTATACCTACGTTATCCATCCTCGCAAATACCCTCTCTTGTAATCGGAAAACTCCTATATCTTCCACTCCAGACCATATAAATAAGCTGTAAAATATCTTACTAATTTGGTGAGGTTCGTATTCTCTTAACGTGCTTGTTTGTGAGTTTTACCCACAGTGCGTGTGTGTTGTGTGTGTGTGTAGTTAAAACAAGTATTCAAAAAAAGTGAGCAGAGACTTCTTATCTTACGGCTTTAGAATCTACATACAATCAATAAAATATGGTTATCTTTTAAAGATTATGTGGTTCTAAGGTAATGTCACATAACGCAACATTACGCTACCTCGAAATAGATGTCACCTGTACAATGGCTTAATAATTATTTTTATACCTCAAGGAGGTGCCTCTAATAATTTTTTAATGTTCTTTGATATAATATACATTGATTCTTATCTAATCATAATTAATAATTTATCATTTTAAAATCCAAAATTTTATTCTAATTTTCTCTATGATATTAGCAAGCAAAAGATCATAAGTAAATACAAAGTATTTAATATATAAGCTTGTTCTATGCTTATCACTACATCAAAATTGTAAATATTATTTCAGATTGGTATTTATTATTATTTATTATATTTATTATTATTATAGTATATTATTTATTATTATTATTAATTAGTAAGAAATAATAATAATAAATTCTAAATAAATTAAAGTGTGCATTTATGGTTTAAAAAAGATATACTTTTCTCAAATACAAACTAGAGCCTAATAAAATTATAAACAGTAAAGTTCACTATATTAAGTGATTTCCTTCAAAACATCTCTGAGTATATACATGAAAACTCGATATCTTTTCAAACATGAGTCTTTCCAATTTTTAAAATCAAAATTATATAGACAACGTGAGTAATCGCCTTGGTGGAGCTATGTAGCGAGCTATCAGAGAAACAGGTAGTTTACTAAACAAACCGAATCATAAATAAGCCGTCTCGCAGACTTCGCGGATATACTACTCACTTTACTGATCAAATTTGTAATGATATTTTATTACCACAGGAATATAGGTGCGCAAAAAGACGAGCTCCTTCAGAGCAAGACCTGAATGGCCTTATGACTAACATATAAACTCAGGAGCGCACAATTAAATATAATCGTGAATTTGATAAAAATTCTCCTAACATGGGCAATATCCTGTGAATATTTACATTATAATACTATTTATTAGTAAACATGTACAATGCTATTGTTAACAACATAGTAAAATAAACAATTAATTATTCTATTTATCAAGATCTTGTCTACTGGCTTGTATCCAACCTACATTTCAAATTGTAAAATATTTTTCATCAGGTATGTGTGTGCCATAAGTGTGAGACTTAACTCCTCAAAACACCTGCCCTAAAAATTTACCTATGAGCTCCCTAGAATAAAATATTAATTTAGAACGCAACCCGTAAACAATCTCAACTTAACTCTCTGTAAAAATTTAATATAATATAACTATATTAATAACAAATATATTATATATATGAGTACCTTTTTGTCTCATCGGCCAATATGGACTATACACCAAATTTTTTTTTTTCTTTCAAAACTTTTGAATTAAAATTAATCATAAAACGAATATTAACTCAAATAGGCATTGACTACACTAGTTCCACAATCTCACAATTGTAAAAAATATATTTCACAGAACGAGCCTGTGTGTCTCAACAGAAATAGAATTAACCATTTGCATAATTCTTACTCTCTGCAAAATGCACTTTATTTCAACCTATAGAAGGAATGAAAGCACACAAATAATTAGAATATTAATGGCGTGATATATAAGATACACGAAAGATTTCTAACATGAATACTCACTCATTGATCAAAAAATGCCAATTTAAGATTTCCTTGCTATTATACACAATTAATAACTCAATATAAATGATTGGCTTATGACTACGAGCTCTTAATTAATTCCCAACTATCATTCAAGAAAACCTTGTTCAAAATTTTTCATAGCGTCTGTAGTATAAAGGATATTATAACTTAAAAGGGGAGAGAGAAAAAATCGTAAAAAGGACGCGAACATAATGATTAATGCTGCATATGAGCCGAAAATCTTTCCTTAACTATGTAGAGTAAAAATACATATTAAAACAATTTAGGATTTATGCTCTTAGACTCTTTCAGAAGTGATATTTTGTAAACTAACATTTAAAATAAGCTTGACTACAGACAATCTCTTTAGAGTGGAGGCCTCATCAATGCTCAGAATTGTAAATTTTATCTCTCAGATCAGAGGGATTGGTGAGAGAGATAGCAAAAGGAGAATAGCTCCTCTTATGATTAACAGATGTGTAATTCACTAGGAAAAGGCGCGCATCTGCTTGGTTCCTCAAACTGAAACAAATACCGTAATCTCTATGCAGAATAATTCATAATAACTATAAACCATTAGTTATCCTACGTATTTCTTAACTATCATTAGTTAATTAATTGAAACATGAAGAATTTTGTTAATTTACACGTACGCTCAAACTTTACCCTATAAACAATATAAATGAGGCTTAGTACTACACATTATTTATCACTACTTACAACATTAACATGTATGTAGGATGAACTATATCTCGCAGGAGCACACTCTCGATACACGACCAGCAAGGAGATACCTAAAACACCTGCCTAATAATTTACCTTAGGAGCCTACTAAATTTCTTTAGGCTTACTTACATCTTTTATTTAATAACTATGTATATATAAATACATATTAATTAAACAAATTTAATATTTCCTTATGCTTATAATTTTTATATACGTTAATGAATATAAATCAGCTTGATGATATGTTATCACTTTTTCACTAAATTTATTAGTAATTTTTTTACACGTATATTTTCTGTAGGAAGAATAAACTATCACAAAATTGTATAGAATTTGTAAATAGGAAAACTTTTCAGTGGTCTCACCTAAATATAATTATTATATACTAAATTACCGGATTTACTAACATGTAAATAACATATTGAAAATCATAAAATATTTAGGATTTTCCTATGCTTATTACATATATTATAACTAAATATATAAATAAGCTTGGACTACCTATTTAATTCACTAACATTACTAGAATAGTACACTTTTTCACGGTTATGTTACAAAGGAGATACCTATCAAATACACCTGCCTAATATAATACCTAGAGCCCATAATAATTATTATCTTGAACCGATCTAACATGATAATTATAACTATATTTAAACTTACATTTAGATTTCCTTGCTATTTACACATATATACATCTATATAAAATTAAGCTTATTACTTACGTTAACAACTACATATCATAATTATGTAAATTAATTTTTCACGGTTAGTGCAAAGGAGATACTACCTCATAATAACACTGCCTATATAAATTACCTATAGGAGTCCTCAAATTAATTTGTATATTATTTGTATTATGTGACCGATCTAACATGAATACATATTTAAAAACAAATTATTTATATCTAATTATGTATTGTTATTACACATATATAACAATAAAAAAGCTCATTGACTACGCTTTATATCACTACATCAAATTTAGTAAATTTCTACGGATTGTGCAAATGAGAGTATATCTCCTTACTCTGATAAGGTTAACACCAACACACTGCCGTCAATAATCAGCATAAGGGAATTGCCAAAAGTAATTATTTTATATCAAATGCGCATTCTTATAAAATATATTATTTTCACATTTATTTACTATGGTCTAAAGATTATATATGATAAATATTAAAACAAATTTAGATTTCCTTGCTATTACACACCGTACGATATCATATGCTTCACATAATGAGGCAATGTCGCGATCTACTCTTAATCGATGAAAGCATATGCATTCGAAATATAAATGTATAGAAAAAGTGTTTTATTTGTTGCGACGGAGGGCTTTTAGTGACATTATAGGAATCTCTCAAATTTCTATAAAGGTGCTACCAAAACATTGGTACTCTCTCGTTTATAAATATCCTTAGCCTTTAATAATACTCTAGCAGCAACCTAAAAATTAGTTATATTAAATCCTGTTACACGACGCGCTGCTAACATAGGAAAAATAACATATAGAATTAAATAAAACACTAATTCTCTGTTAGACATATCCTTTGCGCGTTATTGGCTATTACATCAAGATTCTCAATTCGAAAATTATAAACAATATAAAAGTATTGCTTGCTTAGCTTACGCGTTTTTATGACATTGACATCAAGAATTGAGTTAGAAGTTCTTCTTCTCCACGAGTTCTCTGAGAGTGCTCTCACAAGGAGGGATTACCTTCAGAAACACCCTGTCGATATATCTGAGACCAATCAGGAAACCCGCGACACATGTAATTTACTTCATGAAACCGAGGTAGGGATATAATAATGTTAACTTTCCGAGTCTTGGAAATTGATGAATACATTGATCTCAAAATATCCAAACAACACTATTTTGTTATTATTACTCTCTTCTTCTTCCCTCTCCTTATTACCCACCTCTCTACCAATCTAAATTAAGCTTCGCAGTCACTCACTACTGTAATCACTACATCAAGATTGATAATTTTTCAACAAGTTAGATAAATGTGCAGAGATGTCACTATAAGAAGTACCATTCATAACAACCTAGCAGATAGGAAATTACCTTTTGGAGCTCGCGCCAAGCAATGTTATTTATTGTTCTAGAATAAAACCATGAAAGATCGATATTTAGACAAAAATATGAGTAATACATACGTATTAAAACATTAGTTTTAGGGAATATTCACTTGTGACTACCATTTTAAAACATAATAGTTTAATATTAATGAACTAATTAATTAAAAAAATAAGCTTTACTACGCTTATAGTAGTTACATAATATTAAAAACTTGTAAATTTATCCATACTGGGCATTAACATGAAGGCGTGTAAATATTATTGAGTCTCGAAACCAATACCTGCTTTTTAATATGCACTCATAGGAGTCTCCCTCAAAGTTATATCTGAAACCTCGAACACTTAAGATAGGTTACTGATATAAATATACAATCACTAATCAAGAACACATGTAAATTATTTCTTAAAAGCAACAATGTATTAGTATTTTTTTATCCTTGCAATTATTACAACTAATTATATTAAACTATATATAAATTAAGCGTTGACTATAATCAGTGCTTTCTTTCACTTTTAACTCATTACGAAATATGTTTTGAAAAAAATTTATATCAACGTGTTTGTGTGCAAATGATGTAAATACCACACACTCTTGTTATAAAATTACTCTTTGCCGGACAAAGCCCAAAATTGTATACTCATCTGAAAGGAGATTCGCGAACTTAACATGAATACACTCTCGATTCAAAACAAAACATTTAGATGATTTTACACTTCTGTCAGTATATGGAAATGAGCGAATCCATTTACGATTATAATCGACAGTAAATAAGCTTTTTTATGTGAACTGCGATTATAATCGACTCTAAATAATTAACATGAGATATGTGTAAGATTCTATAACTCTCCCTATCTGTGAGGCTTCGTGTGAAGGCAAAATGCTACGTAGACTCCTTCGATAAGTATCTATACCAGCTGACCCCTCAAAACATTAATTACCGCTTAGACAGATTGGCCTCTATAATTATATATTATCTCTGCAAACGCAGGTTCTAACTAGTGGAAGATGTGCACTCCTATTTAATAACACTAATGAATATGTGGAATTTGGCGTTATCAGCATAAAAGATAAAATCACAAATAAATCCTATAACAATAATAGAATAAGACGCAATATAGATCTTGCACTGCTCTCTTAGCTCTATAGGATTAATCTCAAACTGGCATATAGGCGCCATTCTCTGCTGAATTTCTGCGTTCCATTTGAGTGACAACCAGAAAAATTGCTAGACCAGCGATAAGGCACGCCTCTCTCGAGACACTTCACGCCTGAAACGCTAGTGACATCAATTACTCTTAGTTAGCCGCTCCGTATAGTGTTTATTGATAATCGAAGTTAGTGGAGATGACGCGGTTATCGTTTTAATTAGACGTTAATTCTAGTAGGGAGAAAAATACATATTGAAAGAGAACCTGAGAAAAGCACTTGTAGTAATCGAGTTTCCTGTGCCTGAGAATTACATGCGATCCCCACTGGTTTATAACAATATAAATAAGCTCTTATCAGCTATGCTACACTAAAACAAATGTAATTTTTCACGGTTGTGCAAAGGAGATACCTTGCAAACACTCGTGTGCCTAAATACCTAGGAGATCGACACGCTACCAAGAGTAGTATATTATACTGAATATACGTAGATCGAATTCGTGATAAATTACGAATCTGAATAGTGGCACACTAGTTTACGTACAACTTAAGGAGTTTACAATTTCCGTGTGCTTATATACACATATAACAAGTGAATATTTCAATATGCTCTATGACAATACGCTTTATCACTCTTAACATCTTAAAACCTCACAACTATGTAAAGTATTTTTTACGGCTTGTTGGCACACCCGACGGAGATACTCAAACAACCTGCGTAAATTAATACCTAAGTGAGCCCAAGATTATTTATCTTTAAAAGCCCGTACTCCTTAAATGGATGGATCCCAATACATAATTAAAAATACACAATTTCAGCATCTATTTGCTTGCAATGAATCCATACAAGCACGTATCTTCCATAACAATAATTATAAAATAAGCTTGAACTATCGCTTATTCTAAGCAAAAAGAGTGTTGAAATTTTTCACGGCTTGATGCAAAGGAGATAGCGTTTCAAAAGAACATCCTTGCCTAAAATTACCTGAGTGGAGAGACCTAGATTATTATCGAAGAGCGCGATCTAACATGAATTACATGATTAAAACATACATTAGATTCCTTGCTATTACACAAGTATAACAATATAAATAGCTTGACTACGCTTTATCACTACTTGATCAATATTGATATAATTTTCTCAATCGACGGGATTGTTGGCAAGAGTGATGATACCTCAAACACCTTTGCACCTAAATATCACTAATGTGGAGCCTAACATATTTTGTTTTATGGCCTCCCTGAAAAGACCGATCTAACAATGAATACATATTAAAACAAATTTAGATTTTCCTTGCTATTAACATATAGAACAATATAAATAGCTTGACTACGGCTTATTCACTACATCAAATTGGTAAATTTGCTGTTTGCCAGTGCAGTTTGATATACCTTCAAACTACCTGTCGTTTAAAAAAAACCCAGGAGCCCAAATTATTATCTGAAACCGATCTAACATGAATACAATAATTAAAACAAATTTAGAGTTTCCTTTCTATTACACATGTAACAATTAAATTAGCTTGACTACGCTTTATGACTACATCAAATTGTAATTTTTCACGGTGGCAAAGGATAACCTCAAGAAAAACCTTGCCCTAATTTACATAGGAGCCCAAATTATTATCTGAAACCGATAGAACATCTTGAAACCAATATTAAAAACAAAATTAAAAGAAAGATAGAAGAGGTGATTCTGCTCTAGGTCCTTCTTCGTGGACTTAACACCAAAAGAGCAAATAGCTGTATTGTGGGCCCTTCTAAGTCACAACACACAAGGATGGTTAAGTCTATATCTCTCTTTCAGGACAGGAAGATGTTTCATGTTTTGCGCTGTTACAGCACACACAAAGTAAAAAATTGGTCTTGCTAACTTCTTTGTGGGTATTAAAATTTCCTTGCTATTACACAATTAACAACATATAACAATAAATTTAAGCTTGACTACGTTTTTTTATTTACATTCAAATTGTATATTATTTGACAGGGAATGCAACAAAGTGTGACTTTTCTGCAACTCTCCTACAGAAAAATTCCCAAGGGCCCGAAAATTTTTTAAACCGATCTAACATGAATACACATTAAAAGCCAAAAATTTAGGTTATCCTTGCCTATATTACACATATAGAACAAAGGCTCTAGAATTAATGCCCTTGAACTTATGCTTTATCACTACGATTTCAAATTGTAATTTTTTTACTCGGTCGTGCAAAGGCATCGGATAACCTCAAAACAACCTGCCTGAAATTACCGTTAGGAGGCCTCAAATTATTTTTCTTGCAAACACGTATCTTAACATGAATATACAATAATTACAAAACAAATTTAGATTTCCTTGCCTATTCACATATAACAATATATAAAATAAGCTTTAACTAGCTCTCCATAACTTGATGCAAAATTGAGATTTAATCCAATTTATAATACGGAAAGAATAATCCTAAACACTTGTCCCTAAAATTACCTAGGAGCCAAAAAAATTATTACTGAAACCGATCTAAATAATGAAATACATATTAAAACAAAATTTAGAATTTCCTTTCGCATTACACAGTAAAAACAATATAAAATGAGCTTGGCTTATCGCTTTTTCATTACATCAAATTGTATAATAATTTCACGGTTGTGCAAAGGAATAACTCAAACGAGCCTGGCCTTAAAAGTTTTACTCTAGCTGAGCCCATAAGTTATTATCTGCAAACGATCTAACATGAATACATATTAAAACAAAATTTTAGATTTCCTTGCTTTTATCAAGTATAACAATATAAATAAGCTTGAACTACGCTTTATCACTACATCAAAATTGTAAATTTTTCACGGTTGTGGCAAAGGATATACCTCAAAAAGAACCTGCTACTTATTCTCCTTTAAGTACCTAGGAGCCCCAAATTATTATCTGAAAACCGATCTATAACATGAATTACATATTAAAACAAATTTTAATTTCCTTGCTATTACACATATAAACAATATTAAAATAAACTTATACTACGCTTTATCACTACATCAAATTGTAAAATTTTTTAAGGGTGTGCAAATGAGATACCTCAAACACCTGCCTAATAGAGTGTAACTAGTAAGCTTTCAAAATAGGTTATCTTTACATTTACAACGAATACTACCTTTTTGCTAGACTACATTTCAATCCACATATGTTTGTTAGATTTCCTTGCTATTACACATATAAACAAATATAAATTATAATTTTGTACTACGCTTTATCACTACATTTCAAATTGTAAATTATTTCTACGGGAGTTGAGAGTGCAGAAGGAGATTATGCGTCAAACACCTGCTCGTAAAATACCTAGTGCGCTCCCTCACATATTAGATTAAATTATTCTGAAACCGATCTAACAATGTAGAATCCAAAGTAAATTTTAACAGAAATGTGTTAATTTCCTTTGCTATTTACACAATAGTGTAACAATATAAATAGGGCTTGATAACGCTTGTCATCACATAGCATGCAAACTTGTTATAAACTTTTTTTTCTGTCCATGATGTTTTGCAAATTGATCCAAAATTATAACTGTAATCACTAATTACATACTACTTAAAATTTACCTTAAGGAGCACAAATTTATGTATCTGTAACCGAGTCTAACATGAAATTACGATATCAAAACAAATTTAGATTTCCTTGCTTTACACATAATAAAGCAAATTTATTAAATAAGGCTTGACTACGCTTTATCACTACTATTTCAAATCTGTAAAATTTTTCACGTTTTTAAATCTATTTGCTAAACTCAAAACACTGCCTAAATTAACCTAGGAGCCCAAATTGTATATCTGTTGAAACCGATGGCGATATTCAATATAACATAATTAATTCAAAATAAAAACAAAACGCTTTATAATTTCCTTGCTTATTGTACAGATTGTAACATAACTATCAGAAACTATCCGGCCCCTATATAGATATAAGTTGGACTACGCTTTATCACTACATCCAAATTGTAAAGAGGTGTTTTCACGGGTTTATTGTGCAAAGTTGTATATCACTCAAAAAACACCTGCTCTTATACTTCTACACCTAGGGAACCCAAATTATTATCTGAAACCGAAGTAACTTTTCACGGTTCTAACATGAATACATATCAAAACAAATTTAGATTCCTTGCTATTACCACATATATAACAATATAAATTGGCTTTCACTCACCCTCTTTATCACTACATCCAAAAATTTGTATATTTTTTTCACGGTTTGTGTGCAAAATCTCAGAGAATACTCAAAACAAGCGCTGCGCCTAATTTACCTAGAGGGAGAGCCCAAAATTAATTTATCTTGAAACCGATGGCACTTCCCTCATGGAATACAATGTGATATAAAACAAAGTGTTTAGTATTTTCCTTGCTATTACAACAGAATTAGAACAACAATAAATAAGACATTTACTACGCTTTATTCAAACTTAAAACATAAAGTAAACTTTTTTCTACGGTTGTGCAAGCAAAGGATATACCTCAAAAACCTCCTTAAATTACCTTGGAGCCCAGAATATTATCTGACTCGAAATTCTATAACGATGATATAGCTGTAATAAAATATGAAATATCTTTTCCCTTTAGCTAATTACAGATTAACATTTGAAATAAGCTTGACTCCGCTTTTCACTACATCAAATTGTTAAATTTTTCACGGTTGTGCAAAAAAGGAAAGATTCTCAAACACCTGCCTAATTAACCTAGGAGCCCAAATTATTATTCTTGAAACCGATCTAACATGAATACATATTAAACAAATTTAGATTTCCTTGCTATTCACATTAAACAATATAAATAAGCTTGGACTACGCTTTATCACTACATAAAATGTAAAAAAATTTTTTCACGGTGTTGCAAAGGGATACCTCAAAACACCTCTCTAGAATTGTTACCTCAGAGAGGAGCCCAAATTACTTAGTCTGAAACCGATCCTAACCTTCATTGAAAACATACTTAAAAAAACAAATTTAGATTGTGCGCTATCTGCCAAAAGCTATATATTTATAACTAACTATTAAATAATTATGCTTTCTCTTAAATTATGACAATCAATTGTAATAATTTTTTTCCTACGGTTTGTGCAGAAGGACTATACCTCTCAAAAACCCCTGCCCTCTAATACCTTGGAGCCCAAATTATTATCTGAAACCGAGCGATAACTATATGAATACAATTATTTTAAAACAAATTTTAGATTTCCTTGCTATTACAGCTATAACTTATAACAATATAAATAAGCTCTACTACGCTTTATCACTAAAAACATGTCATAGTGTAAATTTTCACGGTTGTGACAAAAGATAAAATGACCTCAAACACCTTGTCCTAAAGTTACCTTAGGAGCCCAAATTATTATGCTGTGAAACTAGCATTTAAAACATGAATTTCATATTTAAAACAAAATTTACATTTCCTTGCTATTAGACACATACTCACACAATATAAATAAGCTTGGACTACGCTTTATCGACTTACATCATAATTGAGATACTAATTTTTCAACGGGTTGATTGCAAAGGTGACTCTCGTCAAACACCTGCCTAAAATTAACACGTAGATAGAGCACAATTATAGTATTATTCTGTGATACACCCGTCATTCCTCTAACATGAATACACATTAAAAACAAAATTTATGAATTTTTTACTGCTATTACACATATAACTAAATATATAAATAAGCGTTGACATACGCTTTATCACACCAATCAAATTGTATTCCCTTTTCCAACGGTTGTGCATAAGAGAGAGTGACCTTATATTCACTCTGCGTAAAAAGACCAGGAGTCCCGAAATTTATTATCTCAGACGATGTCTAATCATGTTATGACGATATTATAAATATTTTTAGATTTCCTTGCTATACACATATAACAATATTGTAAATAAGCTTGACTACGCTTTGTCACTACATCAGAATTTGTAAATTTTTAACGGTTTGTCGCAAAGGACAGATACCCTTTCAAACAACCTATGTCCTAAATATTCACCTAACGGAGCCCAATCATTTGGACTTTAATCTTAAAACCGATACATATAACATGAGATACAATATTTAAAAGAACAAATTTAGGATTTGTTCCTTGGGCTATACTACTTATCAATATAACATGTTAAATAAAGCTTTTAGAGATCTACAGCTTTATACTACTCAAATTTGTTAAATTTTTCGAACGAGTTGTTTGCATAAAGGAGATACCTCAAAAACACCTTGCAAGTAAAAGAGACCAAGGAGCCAAATATATTATCTGAAACCGATCTACAACAGTAATACATATTAAAACAAATTTAGTATTTCCAATTGCATATTATCCCATCCTAAACCAATATTAATAAAGCTTGGACTACGCTGTTTATCACTACATGCATACATTGTTAAACATTTTTCCCACGGTGTGACAAAAGGAATATACCTCATAATTTAATATATCCTCAGCACCTAAATTACATAAGGAGCCCAAATTATTATCATCATAATTCAATCTAACATTGAACAAATATTAAAAAAGACAAATTTAAATTTTTTTGGCTTTATCACATATAACAATATAAATGTAAAGCTGGACATAACTCTGCATTATGGACTCGAACATACATTCAAATCTTGTAGAACTTCTTTTCTTCGTCTCGCGCGCTGACAAAGGAAAAGATACCTCAAAACACCTGCCTAAAGGTTTACCTAGGAGCTCCAAATTGGTTCTCAATCTCAAACCGATCTAAACATTATATATCATATATAAAACACAGGTTTAGAATTTTCCTTGCTAATTATCATACATATTAACAACATACTCACTAAATAAGCTTACTTTACGCTGTGTTTATCTATCTACATCAAATTGTAAATTTTTTCTACGGTTGTGCAAAGGAGGATACCTTCCAAACTCACTAGAACTTAATTTGTAACAGAATGAGAATTAATATTATTAATCTGAAAATATTAATTTGAAATTGTATATATATTAAACATATTAAAAATCTCAAATTTAGATTTATCCTTGCGTATTACTCACTATAACAATATAATAAGCTGACTATGAGCTTATCCACTTACACTCG
>JABUQX010106501.1:0-5000 GCA_015478945.1 Trachelipus rathkii | reverse complement strand
TAGATTTTTTTTTGCTATTACACTAATATATAGTATATATAACAAATTAATATATGATAAATAAGCTTGACGACTTTTAAAAAAATTATCAAGTTCAAATTTAGTTAAAATTTTCTTACTAGGTTTGAGTGCTAAAAGTAAAGATACCTCAAGAACACTACTGTACTACTAATAAGATATATATATAATTAATTACCTAGTGAGAGTGAGCCATAATTATTATCTATGAAACCGAATGCTAACATGAATACATATTAAACAAATTGTAGGATTTCCTTGCTAATTTACAATCTAATATAACAATATTAAATAAGCATATTGACTATGCTTTATCATACTATACATTTTCAAAATAAGTAAATTTTATCACGTTGTGCAAAGGATTTATATACCTATCAATCACCTATGCTCATAAATTATACCTAGGTAGCCCTAAATTATTATACTTAAACCTATATCTATATGATTAACACATTAAAACATAATTTATAAGATATGTCCTGCTATCTACATCAATATATATACCAACTTAAACAATTGCTAGCTATACACTACATCAAATTGATAAATTATTTCACGGGTTGTGCAAAAGAGATACCTCTACACGGACCCTAAATTACCCTAGGAGCCCAAATTAATATCTGAAAACGATCTAACATGTAAATACATAGTTAAAAGACAAATTTATAGATTTACCTTTAGCTATGCACAATAAACAAATTATTAAATAGTGTGAGCCTTATTGACTACACCGCTATAATAATCCACATCAATATATGAGTAAATATTTTTCTATACGGTTTAGAGTGCCAAGAGATATACCTCATAACATAACTTGCTATATAATATTCTTTCTAACAATTCAAATAACTAAAAAATTTAATCTCGTAATAGTCTCCCCTACTCGTCTACATGAATACATATTAAAAAAATAAAAATTGTGTCTTCTAGCATTATTACCACAATATACCTAGAGAAGTCTTATTCGAATATAAATAATTTTGCCCTTTATTCTTATGTGGAGATATATTTACGTTGTGCAAATAAGTGAAGGGAAAACCCTTAAATAAACCTCGCTACATCAGCGCCCAACGGTGACAGGCTTTAGAATATAATATATATATATAAATTATACTATATTATATATATATATATATAATATATATTATATATTAATATATTATATATAATATATATATATATTATAATATATAATATATATATATAATATATAATCGTAAATATTGTTGATGGCTTTAAAAGGTGTTTTTAAATTTTCATTAAAAAATGACTTTTCTTTAAATTTATAAAATACTCTGCTTTGAAAGCAAAAACCTCATTTCATTTCTTTCATTCCGAAAAAAAAGGGGTGGGGGAAAGAATCTTTTAATTTCTAAATTGTTAAATTATGAAAAAGCCTGAAGTGGACATCTTCTTTCTAAAGAAAACGCTCATAAGACTATCTTCTCCACGACGCATTTGAAGTCTCAAGCACCAAAATGATAAATGAATCAAGTGGTTAAATTAACACAATCAACTGAAAAATTTCTCCTTTCTGTTGCCTTTCAAATGGAACGAAGTGACAGGCCAGTTCTCTTTTCAACTTTCCTTTAATTTGGAATACCATTGTGTTGTATATTAGAAAGTTGCCAAGAGCTGAGATCATACTTTAAAAAAGGCAAGCAAGACTTCTATTTTGTTTACTTTTCTAAATCATATACAGGTCTATATATATATATTAATATATATATATATATATAATATAATAGTATATAATATATATATATATACTATATATATATAATATATATATATATATATATAAAATTTAAATATATTAATAATATATATAATATATATAAGATATATATATTTAATATATATATAATAATTAATATATATATATATATATAATAATATATCTATATATATATATATATATATAATATATATATATATAATATAATATATAATATATATATATATATATATATATATATAATATATATATATATATATATATATATATATATATTTATATATATATATATATTGAGTTAGTGTACAGGACACCCCCCCTGTCTATAGCCTTGTATATATATATACTACTACTAAATTAACCAAGTAGAGCCACTAATGAGTTCTGTAAAATATTGTATATATATAACATAAAATATATATTTAAAACAATTTAGATTCCTAGCAGTACACACTATATATATATTAAACAATACTAAAATAAGCTTATTATGATCATACGCTTTAGCACTACTATCCCAAAATATACTATCATATAGAGATCTTACAAAAGGGTCTTGTGCACTATACATATGAAAAACATGTCGAAAAGTAGGGGGATTTTAACCAGCTCAAACCACCTGCCTAAAATTACCTAGGAGAGCCAAAATTTATATCTGAAACCGATCTTCTTGATGAATACAATTAATTAAAATAATTTAGTTAATTGTCTCGCTAGAGCTGATGTACTATTTATAAGTTTTTTGTTTAAAGTTGATTTTTATTTTAAAGCAATAAAGGAGCCTATAATTACTTCAGTTCCGGTACACCCCTAATAAATATATATATTCAAAACCTGCGAGTTGTGACACCAAAAAGAAAGAGAGAATAAAGATAAACACTCATCAATACATCAAAAAAGTCTCATGAGTCATTTAAGAGAAATTTCCATTTATAATATTTAAACATTTAGAAAAGTTTTTCACGCTGACTTTTGGCAACTACTAAATGACAACTAAGAGTAGATTTTAGAGTGAGAACCAAAATACATATATACAATCGAGAAATAATTCTCTCTTGCTCACTAATATGAAGATACGAATGATTAGAATAGCAGACAAGATGCTAGAATATTATACCTCTCTTATTAGACACAATCACTATTCAATCTTTTCATTATATATAATGATTGTACTACGCTCTTGAATTAAACTAAGCACATACAAGTATGTAAAGATTGAAGAGATTGAACGGTATTGTTCACAACAGGAGAAGCCTCAAAAACCTGCCTTAATTACCTAGGAGCCCAATATATTAATCTGAGAGAGCGAGAGAGAGAAGAGAGTACACGATGAGAGGAAAGTAGCGAGTAATATAAAACAATGTTTAGGAATTTCCGTGGAATTAGCAACCAGTTATAGAGAGATAATAGACAGATGAGTAAAGAAGCGATTGACTGACGCTTTAGTACGCAGCAGAGACGAGTATCACAAATTGTAAAGTTTTAACGGGTGTGTGCAAAGGAGATAGCATCCGAGCAACGCGTGAGGAACCAGATAAGAGAATAGAGCGATATAAGAGCGCGCGCATAAATTAATATTCTAGAACCCGAATCAAAACTATGATTCTAATAAAATTTAAGCATAATATAAAATCAAATTAGTATATTCCGCTCTACGCTTAATCTCATTCCACCATTAAACATTCGAGTCAGGCTAAAGAGTCAATATTTATATAGACTCAATAGATGAAAATCGAAAGGCTTGAGCGTGAATCGGTATAGTGCGAGTAAACAATCATCTGAGATATATAGGAAATTTATTAAAGGTATATTTCGAGAGATACAACTATCTCAAACTTTCTAATATTATATCTCTTAATTTTTCAAATTATCTATATATACTATTTCCATTTCTCTACAATGGTTATACACATTTAAACAGAAATTAGATATTTCCTTGCATATTACACATATATAACAATATTAAATAGCTTGACTACGCTTTATCACTACATCAAATTGTAAATTTTTCACAGTTTGTTGCAAAGAGATACCTCAAAAACTGCCTAAATACCTAGGAGCCCAAATTATTATCTGAAACGATCTAACATGAATACATATTAAGACAAATTAGATTCCTTGCTATTGCACATATAACAATATAATAAGCTTGACTACGCTTTATCACACATCAAATTGTAAAATTTTCAGGTTGTGCAAAAAAAGATACCTCATACACAAGACTAAATTCCCAGGAGCCAAAATTATTATCTGAAACCGATCTAACATGAATACATATTAAAAACAAATTTAGATTTTCCTTGCTATTGCACGTATAACAATATATAAATAAGCTTGACACGCTTTATCACTACATCAAATTGTAATTGTCACGGTTGTGCAAAGAGGATACCTCAAACACCTCTTAAATTACCGAGGAGCCCAAATATTTATCTGAAACCGATCTAACATGATTTACATTACTTAATATCAATACATATGACACACATATTTTTTAGATTTCCTGCTATTACACAAATTTATAAAAACCAAAAAATAATTTTAAAAAAATTAAGTTATAAACTACGCTTGTATCACTACGACCAAAATATTGAGTAATAATATTATTTCTAACGTATAGTATATTATTATAGTATGTCACATTATAACGTAAGGATTACCTCAATAATAACCATAGTACCTAATAATATTAACCAAAAAGAGACCTAGAAATAATATTATTATCCTGAAAATACATAGTATATATATATATATTAATATATTATATGTATATTAAAAATGAAAGTATAAAATATATATATATATATATAATTTAAAACAAATTAGAATTTGCCTTGCTTTACATCATATACAATATATATATATCGTAATTATATAAAAACACTAATTAAATAAAATAAATAGACGAAATTATGTTTAAGCATTAATATTTGTCGGTTCACATATGTATGGATAAGCAAACTAAAAGAAGCCTTTAAAATATTGTTCTGATGATTATGTATGAGTCAAAGTAGTATATAGTATATATTAACCTCAATCAAAACATACTAGTATATATCTCCATAAATTAACCTCAGAGAGCAACCAAAATTATTTATATTTATTATATATATACTTATTACTATATATTCTATTACAAGAAAGCGATAAAAAAATATTAAAAAAATATAAAATACTGATATAAAATACCATATATAAAGATAAAAAGGAAGATATAATAAGATATAGATAATGATAAATA
>JABUQX010106500.1:0-40424 GCA_015478945.1 Trachelipus rathkii | reverse complement strand
TTCTGTTAAGATAGTCTTCTTTGATTGCCCTTGTTGGGTTTTTAAATCTTCCTTTTAGTACCTTACAACACACACTCTTATCTAGGATTTCCTTCCAAATTAATTTAATACCAACAAGTCTCCGCTTCCTTTTTTTATTTTTTAAACTAGTATTTTCTTCTTAGCACAGTAACATACTGTATAGACACCAATGATTAAAAAGTTCATCCTTATTTATATCAAGACTGTGGAGCCAGTTAATTTTTTATCAGGCCCTTATTTTACAATTGTCTAGGCGTTTCATTTTGTGGTTCCCTCTCCCCTCACTTGGCTTATTTAGATACAGACGGATAGTCAGAGAGATATATTATAAAGAGTATAGATAAGTGTTATCTATAAATATTAATTTATGATATAATAAATATCACATCTTTAATACTTTTTATTAAATATTATATTTCTATAAGTATTTATATACTTATTAAATTTATTATATATATTTATTATTTTTATTTTATATTTATATTTATCTTATATTCATGGATATTATTATTATTATATAGTATATTATTTTTATTTAATTATTTATATATTTATCCGCAGCCACATCAAAAAAGCTAGATATATCTTCATCCTTATTATATTTTATTTTTATTATTTTTTATTATTATTATATTATTTATTTTTATATATTTTATTATTTTATTATATTATATTATTATTATATTATTATTATTTATCACTTATATATATTTATATTTTGCATAAATTTCAACAATTAATTATTATTAGACGTACATTTGTTCAACTCTCTAAAATTCATCTCATGCTAATGAGCCGTTAAGCACAGGCTTAAACGCCCTGAAGTGACTCGCTCGATAGAGATTTCGTATCTCCGGGCTGAAAGCACTGACTCGTCGTTCGAGTTGATAATTTGTGTTATGACGGCGCGCGTGCACGTCACACAGCGTGAAGACGTTCAACAGTGTGCACGTCGTGTTGACGTCGCACAGCTTCGAGCGACTGAGAGAGAGCCATCTCAGGCTCCTCGAGCGGGTGGTATGAGCCAGAGCAATACGACGGGCCGTTCCCGCAATAGGGCACCGGAATAGCGCGGGACCCCGGAAACATATAAGTACGCATTAAGTCACTTTCAGGTACTTAATTGCACTTCCAGTGTACTTAATTACACTTCCAAGTTACTTTATCTGTACTTAATCTCATAAGTAAGTAGCTCATGAAGTAAGTAGCTTCTGACGTAGTTAGTAACCATGTGCCGGCTTACGCGCGCAAGTGGTTGTAACTCATTAAAGTTACACGAACAAAGGGGGGTAGGGAAAAAAACAACATGGTGTGTATCACAATCTTCGCCAAATGCTTCACGCACGTACATGGAATATCAATAGAATATAGGTTCCATCCTCGGGTAGCTCACACCCACAGGGTAATACGGATGCGTACATGAAAATGTTTACACCAAAGATAGCCTGCCCGGGGCCCCAGAAAACACGCTCTACGAATAGGAACGCTCGTGAGTACAAGCGTACCCGCCACTCCCAATTAATTGGAATCTGTTCCTGAGACACTATACCCAAGTGATGAAGGAGTCAACGCCAAAAGACTCATCCAAATAGGGTACTCTTCACGAATAATTGGAGCTCTAAAAATGAAGATATAGTCCTTCCCATCTTAAATTCTTTAATATTACAAAATGATTGCATCCCAAAACTTCAGGGCATAACTATTTATACCATCAAAATTCACATTTTTGTATTGATATACTCCATCTGTAAGTTACTGCTCCGATCTTATATTTGTTAATATAAAATTTATTGCCAATATCGGAGTCTCTCGTTACTGTTCTGATGTACCATCCTGTGTTTTATACTTTTAGCGCTATAAAAATCTATGTTCTGTATGGTGGTTTGATTAAGCTTGTCTAGCTCTATCTTAGTCCAATTTCCCAAAAATATATAACTATCATCTACTTTAGTTCTTGGTACAAACTACGTACGCTTGGTTGATGCTGGCTCCACACACTCCACAAATGATGGTATTCTATTGGGATTCTTATTACTTGAGCGATAAACTAAGTGTCATCTCATATCGGTAGAAATGTATATCCTCCTGCTTCGAAACAAGAAGGAATTCTTGTTTTAAACGTTAAATTTTTACCAAATATATATATATTGCTAGATATATATTATTTTTCATAAATATTTAATTTTAATTCTAATGATATTTATATAGCAAAGTCAAACAAGTATAGTATATATATATATATGATATATATATATATATATATGTATAGCTATATTATATATAAGATAATATATATATATATAATCATTCTCACATATAAAAATCAGCAGAAATTTTTTTTTGCCTTTCAGTTACTCTTCGATTTAAAAATTGAGAAACCATATCAACATGCTAAAGAAAATATAAAAATCATTATTCTTAAATATTTTTATAGACCATAGGTTTTTTTTATGGCTTTAATTTATCCACGTGTGTTCTCAAAAACTCGAGTGTGACGCGTCCAAATTCGTGTGGTGACGCCAGTCTTCCCATTTCAGACTTCATGTATCTGGTGACGCGACGAAGTACTATAGAACACTTTCTAACTTATGTATTTCAGTTTTCATTTTAAAATATATTATCGATATATTTTAGACAATTTTCCAATTTTGTTAAAAAATCTTTAGATTTTAATAATATCCTTACATATACATTCGAAAGACAATCTAAAATCTGTGGATAATCGTCAATCACTGCAAATTATTGCAATTTAATAAGGTAGGAGGACATCACTACTTACCAGAGGCTTTGGTATGTTGAGTCAAATCAAATGCACTCCTGTCCGCACAACCGACACACTCTATCCACCCATATGAGGTCAAACATTCAGCATCCCAACAATCACAAGCATAATGAGCCATTTCGTTGCTTAAATGCTGCCTGAATCGTAATTTCTCTGGATTAATACCAATTTTCAAAAGGAACTGTTGTATTCTGGCCATATAATACATCATAATTACTGCCAAATCCTTTTCTTTATCCGCACATTCCAGCCACTCACATTTATATGATAATTAAATTTTTTATTTGAGTTACCCACGTGAAAAACCTTACACTTTTTGTTATTAAAACCAATTTGTCATTTTTCAATAATACTAAGAAGTTTTTCCAAGTCGAGATTTTCTTCTCCTTTTATTATTTCACCCAATTTTCAGTGACGCAACTGCAAAACACATATTCCATAACAGGGATAGTTACGAATATCAAAACCACTTTCAAACACTGATATCCGTATTAGGGATTCTGAGACCCTTCTTAACACTTGCAAACGTCGGCTATTCAAACACTCGTAATCATATAAGGGATCAACATTCGCGATAAAAGTTTATGCATAATGAAGATAAAAACTATATTATGTATTAAGAAACAAAATGGACCTTTGTGAATCATTCTATATAAAAATATATAAAAAAATCAGATAAGAAAAATAAATATTTTCTATAATTTTAAATCTCTTTCCCTCGTAATATCACCGAGGTGTGATTAGATGAGAGCTCTGATTACACAACCACTATGAGTTCATGGACCATACAACGCCGTGATGTGTTAAGGGGTGTGTGGTGCAGATCGTAGTGCGTTAGTGTGTGCCGTAGCGCGTGTGTGGTATGTGAGTGTAAAGGTAGAGTCGTGTTGCGCTATATGTTTGTTGTGCGCTATGTTCGATAGGGAGTGTGTGTTAGAGTTATTATCCCATTGTGTGTGTGTATGTGTTAATGTTCGTGTGTGTGTACTACTTGTGTGTGGTGTGTGTGTGTGGTGTGTGTTTAAAATGTATATATCGCCTTCATCAACCTGTATTTGTTCATTGCGCCAGAGAGAATGAAAATGAAATCTGATTTCGATAGACAATAAAGTGCTCTTTTACAAATTATTAATAATAATAATAATAATAATGTATAATAATATATAACTAAAAAATAATATAAATTAATAATAATATAATAATAATAATAATTAATAATAATATAAAGAATATATAACTAATTAAATAATAATAGTAATAATAATAATAATCAAAATAATAATTAATGTATTAATAATAAACTATATCGAAAAATCTTTGTCTTAATACAATATATGGGTTTATACAGTAAAATTCAATATGGAATAATAAATATAAATTATAATAATTAATCATAATAATAATAAATCTCTTTCAATAAATGAATCTTACTATGCTTTATAAAAACAACAATAATAATAAAATCAATCAATCAATTAATTAATTAATAATAATTATCATAATGATAATTAATCAGTTTAATAATAATAATAAAATAATATAATAATATAATATAAAAAAACCTATCTCAATAATTTTACACTTTGAGCATACAAGCTGGATTGTTTATTATGTATTCTTACAAGTTTCAATCACTTTAAAGAAATATAATAAAAATCAAATATAATTAATAGAATAAAATAATACATTTTATAGGGTTTCATGAAATATGTTATTTCATAAGGATATAATTTGTTCAGTAAATAACATTGGGGTCCCTGGAAACCTTTCACAAATATAATTAATTAAGAAAATAACAATTTATCTAAGATCAAAACTCTATAATGACCTTAATAATAATGCTGTGCCTCTATTTTAAACCACGGCTGAGCCGGGGCGGCCGAATAGAAAACGTTCCTATAAAATATTCTTCTATTTAAGGAAATTGTAAGAAATAAAACCTTTGAACAGATTAGTTTTCATTTTTAACTTTAAATTTCCCAGTCTAGAATTAGATGATTTAGAGTGCAAAGGAGCAGTAGGATGTAGCGGAGGACCAGGGCCGGAGGCGGACCGGGCCGAGCGGAGCTTAGTAGGATGTTGGAGCCGCAAGTAAGTTACCTCTCCATTCTTGTTCTCAAAATAATATGAAATTAAATACTTAATGTAATTATTTATTATTATTATTATTTATTTATTATTTATTTATTCTTATATTATTCTTATTATTTTAGTATTATTAATATTAATATTTTATTTTATTATTTTTTGATTCATATCGTACGTGAGTAAGTAACGTAGTGATATAGTACGTGGACCAATAGTTTGGTAGTGTTAGTACAGTAGTAGCAATGACATCCCTTATATTAATTAATACACATATTACTAAGAATTATAAATGGCCAAACCTGGAGAGCCACCTTTGCATACAGAAAAACCAGCGCGGCTATATTTCTGAAGCATTCTTTGGTGCATCCATTCCAATGTTCTCAACTTCCAATTTCCTTCATCCAGACTTACTAAAGACAAAATATATCTATTAGTATATTTAATAATATATAATATATATATATATTAGATATATATAGTATAGTATATATATTATTAATAATGTAATATAAATAATACTATATATATAATATAATAAGTATATATAAAAGAAAAATACTATTTATATCTATATACATATATTATTTATAATATTATATAATAATATATATGTATATATATATATATTTATTATATATATATATATATATGTATATATTATAATATATATCTTATATATTAAGCTATATATATATATATATATATATATATATATATATATATATATATATAATATTGATATAGGTAGTTATATATATAGGACATTACAGTATGATTCTTCTCCTAGTCAAATCTTTCTGCTCTGCGTGACAATAAGTAAGCGAATAATATTCTCTGGAGTGCGGTTGAAAACAAAATTTTAACATTTACTGCAAAGAAAATAGTTGTAATCTATACTTAATATTTATAAGTAAGTTCGTTGGGTTTGTAAGTTAATTACAGAGTATTGTAAGTAAGAATTATAAGAGTATTAAGTGTAATCATTCAAAGGTTACTTATGTGCGTTTATGTGTATTTCATAGATTTGAAACTTATACTTTGACAACATTTAATTCATTTATGCTTATTGGTTAAAAATAAATAGCCTGACCAAAGGGGAAAAATAACAATAATTTTAGTAATATATCTTCTCGGAGTTGGTAATGATTGTACTGGTAGTCCACATTAATAAATAGAGTGATATAATACTTGTAGATGTTATTATATATATATAATATATATTATTATAAGTATATAGTTAATATATATATAATTATAATAAAATATATATATAGTAATATTATATAAATAAATATATTTAATTGCAATAATAACTAAATTTTAATTTAAAAATAATGTTAGTTAATAAAAACAAAGATAATAATGGAAATTCTGTTTAAAATTTAAATGTTTTAATACCAGATTAGAAGGTTATGGATTTAACACTTAATCGGATATTTTTTTCGAAATACTTCTTCTATAAATTCTTCTGTTTCTGTTTGAAATTCAATGATTTAAAATGGGGGCCAGGCCTTAATTGAAAGTACTCCTCAGCAATTATGAGATGAGAAACCGGGAAATCTTAAACAATGGAAAGCGAACAGTTTTAGATGGATGGGAAACTGGATGGCCTAGTGGTTAGAGCATCCCGTTATTGTTAACGCTGCGACGCTGTGTCCAATGTCTCGAACTCCCGCTGATGGAGAGTAAAATCTCCTGTGACTCATTCATTTAAAATGAAGTTAATACTACAATATTCGTGTTAGGTCTGTTGGTTGGTTGCTGGAAAATGAAGAGAGTTTCTTCCTCTTTTATTGTAATGTCCCTGAACTGGCCTGATTTACACGATGAAGATTCTGTATCCAAGTTTGTAATGTAATGATTGTAGGTTTTATGATATACGATGTGCTGTTGCTATAAATGAAGAATTCAAGACTTATTTTTTTCATTTTCAGAACACCATTTTAGATAGTTTTTGTTTATTTAAATTTTAAATAGTAGATAAGAGTGAACAAAATATTAATTTGTTATTTTAGTTAATCTGGTATGTCTCGCATCTTCAAGTAAGACCTAGGAATAGCCCCCCACCTTCCTTCTGCTAGATATTTTGATATTTCCATATCATATATGGAACTAAAGCTATACTTCAACGATTTCCTATGGAAAATTTGCAGTTTTAGCAGAGGAGGCATATATTTTATTTTTGTACTTTTTTTTTATCTTCCTACCAAAACTCACAAACTTGGTTTATCTGATTCGACTTGTATCTATGACAGGGATTTTACTTAAGAGGTTATAGGCTCTTTAAATTCTTGTGGCTTATAATTCTTTTTATTTCATCCCAGAAACTAATTCAATCAATTTTTCTATGTACCAAAAACTCTGTAGTGTAGAAAATACAATAATATATCCATGCTTCCTACCCTAGCATTTTCATGACACTTTCCACCCCCAAATATATTTATTCTTTATATGCTTTTTGATCTCAACCTTTATAAATCTTCAACTACTTTCCACCGCGGCCTTACCTTCCTATAAAGCCGAATTCTCAATTTTAACATTTATTTTAAACTTTACATTAGGCACTAACTGCACTATTCTCTCTTCACAATCTTCCTCGACTCTTTTGGGACTAATATCTTTCTCTTCTAAATAAGTAATAACTTCTCCCTTTTTTTTTGAGCTCAAATCTGTGTAGGAGTACAATCCTGATAATATTCCTTTACAGATTACTACACTTCTTCCTCTTTTCTAATAAACTTCACCTGATACCTGTTCCCTGAAAAGTTGTAGCCTTTTTCAGATGTGGCTGTCTTAAATAAAATTTACGACTCCGGCTAGGACTCCAAACCCTTTTATTTTACATTGAAAAAAATCGACTCCGGCTCCGCGTTCGGCTCCGGACTCCGCTCTTCTCAAGGTAGCCTGGATCTTGAGTGAAATGATTTTTATGCCATCATTTATGAAATACTATTTGACAAGGTATGAGAACTCTGGGTCAATAACAAAAAATAAAACACGCGAGTAATATTCAATATTTCTCTGACGGCATTCCAACCTTATATATATATATATAAATATAAGTATACATATAATATATATTTTGTAAATATATTCTATGCGATAGAATAGAAATTTTTTTTAAGAAGATATCTTACTCTGTATATAAATATATAGTATTGCATATATATTATAGATATATTCGATGTTGTGGGTATACGGTTTAATCTTTTAATATATATATATAAAATATAAATTGTTAATAATATTCTGTATATGTATATATAATAAAGATATATATTGTATATATATTTATATAGTATTATATATATACTATATATATATATTGTGTGTTGGGATGTGTGTGTGTGTGTTCATGGTATGTGTGGTTGTGATGTGTGTGTGTGTGTGTGTGAGTGGTGTGTGTGTGTGGTTTTTACGGAGTTGTTACGATTTTACAACTTGTATGACCTTAATAACATAGCTTCTGCTTTTTCAAGGTCAAAAAGATGCGTCATTGAAGAAAATAATTCTATTCAATACTATGATATAAATATATATATATATAAGTTTATATATATATTATATATATTATGTTTTAATATGAATAAAAATTATATATTTATTGATTATATCTTAATTCATCATTTTATTTTATACTAATAATAAGATATTTTCTATATTAAATTAAATATAAATATTTACATAATAGTGTTGAAAGTATTGATGTACGTAATGATAGCTTCACTATCTTTATTTCAACCATTGAATTATCAAATTAAATGAGATAATGCTATGCGCATTTATTAACAACTATTGTTTCAAACTCTCTTCTCGTCTGCTTCTCTCTCTCTCTCTCTTCTCTCTCTCTCTCTTCTCTCTCTCATCCTCTCTTCCACTCTCTCCCTCTCTCATTTCTCTTTCCAGTGCGATATTGGTTAACAGTTATGTCCATTAGGAACAGGTTAACTAGTCTGCATTTTATTTTCCTTCTCATTCTAAAAAGAATAAATTAATAGAAATAAATTAATAGTAATACGATATACAATAATACAATAAGAATAAGTAATTAATATGAAATATATATCTGAAATTAATGATATAAAATTAAAATAAAAGATAATTAAAAAAAACTCACCATAAAACAAATCTCCATTATATAGTGAGTATAGATGCTGAATCACTTAGAATTTAAGAAATGGAATAAGTAATTTTTATAAATAAAATAATTTATAATTTAAATTATCGTACAATAGCAATTAGACTAACATAATTTTTTTATTATTCAATTGTATATAATAACACTAATGTTCTAAATATACTATATATAGTATAAGGAGACCATGATAAATATATATATAATTCATTTAGTATATAATATATATACTGTGAATATATATATTGATATTATTATATACTATTATATATATATATATATATATTATGGGGCTTACCCAATTAGACCTGGAGAGTTCGATTCTGAATTCATACATTCTGGGATGATAGCCCACTTTTTCTTGAATGTAGAGCAAAAACTTATATATATATTATATATAAATATATATATATATATATATTATAATATATATATATATAGTAATATATATATAAAACTATATATATATATTATATACGTGTTATTATAATCTAAATATGTATAAAATATTATTTAAAATATATTATATTAATATATATATATACTTAATATATATATATATCTATTATATATTATATATATATGATATACTATATATATTATATATATGATATATTATATATTTATATATATATAATTATTAATATTAATATATATATATATTATATTATATATATATATATATATATATATATTAATATATAATAATATTATATATTAATATAATAATATATATATATATAATATATAATATATATATATAATAATAATATATATATATATATATTTATTTATATATATTATTATATATATATATATATATTATAATATATATTTTTGATTATTTAATTTTATATATTATTGTTATGAATGATAATAATAATATTCATATCATCAGATAAAAATGCTTTTTTCTCACTAAATAATACATAGTTAGCTTACATTAATTATGAATTAATATCATCAAGGAATATAGTATGGATTCAAATAAAAGATACTAGGGGACGTTTTCGTCCATTGAGCCCGTCCATTGGGAACGTGGATGGCCTAGTGGATAAGGCGCCCGGTTACTGTTATCAGAGACGCGAGTCAGTGTCGAATCCCGCTGATGAAGATTAAAATCTCTTGACTCATTCATTATATATGCTCCATAACAAATGAGCATAGATCTTTTTAATAATTAATAAATAATAAGAATAATAATAAATAATAATTAATAAAAATAATAATAATATAATAAGTTTACTAATTATATATTATATATATATATATATTATATAATAATTATATATATATAATTAATTAATATATATTTAAATATAATATATATATATATATTAATTATATATATATTTAATATATATATATATATATTATATATATTATATTACAATTATCATTATAATATATAATCGTAAATAATAATAAAATAATATAATATAATTAATTTATATTTCATTTCCAATTATATAATATATATATATATAGATATATATATATATATGTGATAATATTATATATATAGAGAAATATAAATATATATATATATATATTAATATATTATTAATATATATTAGTATATATATATAATATTTATATATATATATTTATTAATTTATATATATTATATTAATATAATATATACTAATATATATATTAATATATATATTAATATTATAATATTTTTATATTATTTGTTAGATATATATCATTTCTCTTTTTGCAGTAAGGGCGTGAATACTGCCCGGGAACTAAAGATTAGTTAGGAAAGACATTGACACGGGCCGAAAAGAAAACCCAGCCTTTATAGCTTCATGACGTACTAGTGAGAACTCGTCGTAGTCAGAAGAAATCCCTAGAGCTTCACGTGAGAAAAAATTTACTTGGGGCTTAATAGAATCGCCGACGGAACCCTTTCAGACTATGGCATTCTCGTCAATGTGGTCATCCCTGTCCCAGGTGGGTACACCAAAGCCCCCTCAAAAAAACCCCGGCCTCTTCCCTATTATGAACCTTTCAGCCTTCGGCCACATTCTCGGTTCTCCACAGCCGCCCGTCGCACACCACTACCACTCTGCTAATGTATTCTGTAACGCGCAGGCCTAGACTACAGTCAGTGTCCACATGGAACAACCTTCGTCAACGTACCTAGTTAGCGTTCATACCCCGTCTCCACACCACCAAACTGAATACGGTGCTAATCCCTCTATTCTACTCTAAGAGACTGCGTAAGATACAATACCTCTTTCTTTGAAAATTAGCATTGTTAATAATAGTGTAGTCATAAGATATTGGGGTGGGCAAAAGCATATTAGCTTCGATAAGTGTATTGAAGAGGGAGGAATGCATGCTCTCGAATTCTCTGATTTGTTGTCAGAATTATATAATCTTGAAGAAAATGTTTTTTTAAAGAATGGACTAGTAAATCATAATATATATTCTAAGACGTTGTGCTTTCGAATATAATTAATCATGCCCATATGCCTCTCTCAGCTTCTTAAACTAAGCCGATATCCTAACATAAAGTTGCTAGATATTAGAACTAAAGCTGTATATTTATATATTTGCCTTAAAAAGTCAGTAGAAGAGTCGCTCCTGAATTTCTGTTGAAGGCAATTGTAAGATACCCAAAGTATCTCCACGCCGCAGCTACTACCTCCAGATGGCGGCTCAAATACAGAGCGTGTATCAAGCGAACAAAGTATGCCGACAAGATCGAGCAGCTGCTGATCAAGATCGCATTGCGCTACTCCTCCCGCGGTAACTCCAGAGACTCTCACCGACTGAGATATCGGAGTGCGTATTTTCATGAAGAATGACCAGGTATCATAATTATAAGAGCTAGCTGTGAAGAATTAGGGAGAAAGGTCAAGTCGCTCTACGTATCTAATCTCTATGACACACACGAAAAAGTGTGGAAATCTCCAATCAAACTATGAGTGTCATGTTTTGAATATTTCTGAGAGCAACTCTAACATTCATTATTCGGTTGTGACAGTTAAACTGTGTGGAACGGGACAGGCGCGTGAGCCAGTTAGATGTGTGATCGAGTGCATCCCATGTTTCTAGATCGTGGATAAGTCAGGGACTCGAAGAGATGATTTTGCCTCTTCCAAGTGCGTAGCCGTGGAGCCTATAAGTTACTTGTAGTGAGGTTTATCTAAGAGATAATATCTCCTGTTGATCTCTATTAAATAAAATATCTTATAATATTTTTATAAGGATATTTTATATTGTCAATACACTGCTCTTAACATATATCTCCAATAAAAACGTGAATGATAGTGCTTACAATTTGTGCAAAATTAAAATGTAGTAATCCTGCACTCAGAGTCTATGAACACACCCTCGAGAGCAACAGCGAGAAGAACTCTCTCAGAAGACCGCGCCTCTCTCTGGACGCACTGAGAAGCCTTGTTAGCTGCTGTCACTTATTTTCGCTCATAGTAAGCTAAGTATTTTTTTCTGGAGGACGTCTAAACAGTAGATGATAATTCTGCCCTCAAATAACATTAGCACGTGAGCCAGATTTTGTGACGACAATAGTTGCACCCTTCAGATTGCGAGGCCAGCCGAGCGCACGGAGCCGGAAGCCCGGAGCAATGGAAGGCTTAGCGTGGTGAGTCATTGGATGCCGGAACAGCCGGCAAGTCCGGTGCGACTTGCTCGATATATATACTTTTATTCATGACTATTTCACCCATATATATTGATGGGAATATACTATTAATAAGACTTATACAAAAGATAAGTGTGTGCAGGGCAATTTTATAAATTAGATGCGCTCAATAATCACGTGTATCAGATACGTGTGACCGTCTGAGAGCTCGGGAGCCTAGGAGAAGCCAAGGTAATGACTACTGCGTGCATACTGTGTCCTCCTTGTCTCCTCGTATGTTGTGTTTGATTGACGAAGAAAGTATCTGTTCTTTATACTATATATACGTATAAAAATTGCTTACATACAACATACTGTTAGTTAATTTTGTCTAATTTTTCTGATCCTTAATCTATTTCATCTTTCAGATCGTATGCATGACTCTCTCTATACTGCCGCGAGTAATATTGTTTGGAGCGCGGATGTGTCTGGAGTGTAGCGACCGTGCCACCTGAGCCCGTGAGCAGGAAAGCGTAAGGCTCCGATAATACACCAGAGACTCCTTTGGTCCAGTGCGTGTCATATATAATGAGTTTTCACAAAAACATTTTAGTTGGCTCAGAATAGGAAACTAATTTGTTACTCACCTCAAAAGATATGCAGCCACTGCTGAATAGAGAAGCATTCAGAATCGAGTGCGAGACGCAAGAAAGCCTAGTTAGTTCGTCTGAACAGAGCCTGTTGAGCAGCGCGTTGGAGATTATTCCTCCGGTGGTCTCGGCAGCCTAGGTTCTCTGAGGAGTTATATAGTTACGATTGCTCTCCAGAGTGAACCGGGATGGCCTTGTGTCAATTATATTTATCATTATATTCAAGATTATATTCCTGTAATAGAACAAAACTGAAAACGCATTATATGTGACTCGTATTAGAAGAGAACAATGATAAAAATACTCCAAAATGATTTAAATTTATATTTAAAATACACAGGGAAATTTTTTAGGGCATGTACCTATTAACAAATGTTTTCATAATGTGCAGTAATAAAGCCTTAGTCGTTAGAGCAGAGAGGAGCTCTTATTTTGAGTCCTGGATCGGAAACTCCAGTTAGTCGCATGGATATGATGATTAGAGAATATAATTTGTTTTCGTTAATAGCGTCTTATTTATAAAAAGATCTAATAATATCATGTGGTGTAAAAAATTCATTACTGACAGATACATAGTATTGATGAGACTGGGCGCCCCTCTTATTTTAACGAGAACGTGAGGAGGTGCACGGCGAATCTTCTTAGATTTCAGTGTATGCCGGAGCGATCTAGCCTATAGTATGGTCCTGGCGTGCAAGCTTCTCTATGAAATACAAATGAGCCTCTCGTGAGAAAGATCGTTGTAGATGATTAACAATTTATGTAGTTCTTTAAATATATATTTTTAGTAACTTGGTGAGTGTGTGAATATAAGATATTTGATCCTCTGAACCGAGACGCGGAGTTGGAACATTTACAGACTATAATGTGCTCGCGCAGCAAGTATAGCTTAGTTAGTAGCGGGGTCTTCTCCTCAAAAGAATTGAGGCGGAGGATGTCAAACCTGTAGACGCGCGAAGGAGTCCGATGTCTAATAATGTAGGCTCTAATTTGTCGTCAACTAGCTTGTGACATGCGTCTTTATGGTGACACTGTTAATTGTATATATTAAGAGAAAATATATTTTAGATGTGGATAGACAATAGTTAAATTATATACTCCAAAGAAACGTTAAGAGAAATCTCTGCTAAGTCTTGAAAAAGTTTCAAATTATTTTTGAACAGAGAGCTTACATTATCACGTAGAGCTCGCGAAAGAGTACACTTCAGATGCCTCTACCGCTATCATCTAAGGCATTCTAGCTCTTTAAGCTCTGTATATTTCAAGGACTTAATACTTTATCAGTAGAGATGAGACAATGATATTTAATCCTCTATAAGCAAAATGATATTGAGCTACCAATTAGGTTTACTCCTACTAATCTCTATCTAATAAATTAGTGCTACTTATATCGCGAAAGTCGTGGAAGACTCTTGAGCCGCGAGCTGGAGCCTGGCCTGTACCTGTGGGTGTGTCCTCCGTCTCTTCATGTCCGCGTACAACATAAACATAGAAAACGTAAAATTAGTTTATGTTTCTTTTTTATATATATTATAGGTTTAGTGGGAATATATAATATATATATATTAATATATATATATATTAATTTAATATATATATATTAATAATTTATTACATATATATATATATATATATATTATATATTATACTGATAATATTAATATTAATATATTATATTAATATTTAATATATATATATATATATATTAAAAATATATATATATATATATATTAAATTAATATATATTATATATATATTATTATATATATATATTATATATAATATATATATATATATATATATATAATAAAAACTAATCTAGTATTCTATACTTCAAGCAGAATTTTTATCTCTTGAACTCTCCCTTATGTTATTCCATATTTAAAGGGTATTACGCGCTAATAAGTTGGTCATCTTACTTATACTCACTCAGTTTGTACTTCACTCGAGTGGAATCACTGACATAGATTAATATACCAGATCTCGAATTACTAGGAATTGTTCACTCAGTTCCAGTTTTTAATAATAATATTGAATAAATGTTAAATTATATACGGCTTTTAAAAATATTTATGTATACTAACCCATATACTACCTTTATTAATTAACTTATACACAACACTTGAAGCAAGTGTGATTGCTAAACATTTAATCTACATGGATACTCTACCCTACCTTTTCTCACTCTGTACACCACCTTACCTTAGTGCAGAGTGTAGTTTGATTGGAGACGCACGTTACATTTATGAACTTGTATGCTAGTAATTGTGCTAGTTTTCTAATGGACGAAATTTTAATACACTTGTATAAATACTTTAAAAGAGCTAAGCACACTAATGGGAAAATATTGGAAGATGATTTGCATAGAAACTTTAAAATATTAAGATTACAAGACTTTGTTGATTTGGAACATATAGGACATTTAAATGCCTGGTGGAGGCTGATTATTATAAAGAAAGAACTGAAAGAAAAACCCAAAAAGAAATTTTTTCATATAAAGGAAAGTAAACCTAAGTGTTTCAGCAAAAAAGAAACCCCCACTGTTAAAGCAAATAGCCGTCTCCGTGAAATGACAAAAATAAAAGAAAAAAATTATTAAAGCAATGCAATGAGTGTTGATAGAATTTGAATTATAGAATAAATTGTAAGGAAGGATGGTATTAGTAAAGGGGAGATATCCGATTTAATTAAGGGAGTAATTGCTGATTGTAAGCTAATTTTTGACATTAGAAATTCTCTTGTAAGTTTAGGGTTGGATTATAGGTAATTAAAAAATGGAAGCATAAATTGTATGCACTGGCTTGTATGGTCATGACTATAGTGGTTGTAGTAATTTCATTGGAAGATGTATATTAGTAATGTGAAATATTTCTGACATCACTGGATCCAAATGCCATAATATCTGTGAATGCAGATCTTTAAAACAGTCAAAATGAGGATGCAGTTTTTAAATTTTCTGAGAATGTTTCATATCAGTGGTGATATTGATATCTGCACCATCACTAATGTATATATCCATATAAATATTTTTAAGTGCGTAGAATGGGGAGATTTTTGTTAAATGTAATGTAATTATGTAAGTTTTATGGAGATACAGAATATAAAATATTAGGAAATTGAATGTTAAAACTTAAAACCCCTGTTGACTTGCTCTGAAATATTGACTAATCAAAGAATGAAATATAAGTAGTAGTATTGTAAAGGAAAAAACGCAGAAATGAGCAAAAGTAAAAATATTCCTTCATAAGGAAAATTGGAAATCTTGTTTTGAAGTTAAATTTTAAAGTGCTATTATTTTAGAAGGGGTAGATTAAAAGTCATCATAGTATAAGAAGATATGAATCAGGTCTGCAAAGCCAGAGGGGAAAATTTTTTAATATAAAATATTTATAAATTTCTAATTGTAACTGAAAATAAAGAGGTATAGAGCTGGATAATTTCAAAATGAAACGCCTAGACAATTGTAAAATAAGGGCCTGATTAGTAGAATTATAAAAAAATTCTTACAAGATTATTCAATATTAAGTGTGACCATTTTTAAATCAAAATGAATTGATGTTAGTAAATTCTATGATGTTACTAGGACTTAATGTTTTTTTTCAAAAAATCTTCCTCCTTACCCAAATAGAAGAAAAGTATTTACTTTGTCAACTTTACACACTTTTATCTTAATATTTTATTATTTAATGTTATTTGTAAAATATTGTTTATGGTTTCCTTATTAGTCCTTGTGGATAATCTGAAATGATAAGTTAAAATTATTATTAATACTTTATTTTGCACAAGTTACTATATATATTAATTTGTTAAATTGATAATTCTTTTTCATTAAAAGATATATTATAAATATTTATATTATTAAAATTATATATTTATATAACAAAAAATTTATATATTATATTATATAATTCATATATATATAATTAATTATTAATATATAATTATATAATTATATATAATTATAATTATAATAATATAAAATATATGAATTAATTTAATATATAATATATATTATATATAATTTAAATAATTATAATTAATAATACAAATCAACAACAATAGAATAAATTTGTCTTAAATAAACTCGAATTCAGTTTGTATTTTAAATTATTTTGGTGTCACTTTTACAATTACCTAGGTTTTAAAATCATAAAATTATGTTTGATTGCTAATGGTTTTTATCGTCACTGATTATATTCTCGAAATGATCATCTCTATGGTTGTTTTAAACTTTAATAATTAATTTATAATAAATTACTGTACTTATTTTTATTATTATATTAATTATTATTATCTATTAATTAATTATAATTTTATATTAATTATTATTATTTAATTTATAATTTATTATATTTGATTTAATATAATTTATTTTATTATTATTAGATTATTATTATTTTTTAATTATTATAATATTTATATATTATAATTATATATTATATTATATAATTTAATATTTAATTAGTTATATATTTTATTATATATAATCTATTATTATTACTTATTATATTGTAATATTTCTATATTTATATAATTATATATTATATATATATTTAATGTTATTATTGAAATTATTATAAATATCTCCATTATATTATTATTTAATATTAATTATATTATTATTCATGTATTATTATTTATTAATTATTATATTATTTATAATTAATATATTAATATATATATATATATATTACTAAATCTACTTGAGTATATATAGTATACACATGTAGAATACATTGCTTAGTGAGTTACTTACACTGTTTATGTTAGTTAGGTTAAAATATTAGTATATATATATCGTTATATATCAAGTTTTTTATAATAAGTAATATAGGTATTAATAAGTATAATATAAATACTAATAGTATATATACTATATATTATTCACGTATAAACCATACTATATATATAAAATAATAAAATAAAATATAGTATATCTAACTATATTTATATATATATTTATAATAAGATATATATTTATTTGTAATATATATATAGTATAATAATGCCTTAGTAAATTATCATAGTGTTATCATATATTAATATAATATTTATATATATTTAAGTATATAATATATATATTTATATCAGGAAACTCGCTAGTTGGCCCCTGAGGCACATAAGCATAAGTGATTAGGTTCTATGTGCATGCCTATCTAAAGAGTGAATTTATTTATTAATATTTTATATTTAAACAAATTTAATTAATAAAAATTAATTATCTAATCAGTAGCTGTTATCGGGAATTTAAACCAATAATTCATTTTCTTCTTCTAAAAAGGCAAAAATTATATTTGGTGCTTTCTCCGCCTGATTGTTATGGGCTTCCTATATTGGATACTCTGTTAAATGGTATCAGATCCTTGCTTTTTCATTTTTTAATATACTAAAATAATGTGCGCTAAAAAGCAATTCTGAATTCTGCTTTTGACTTGCAAATCCCAGTTGTTTTGAAATGACGTCGTTGGATGAGTATGAGGAGATTTCTCTCTCTCTACTCTCGTCTCTTCATCTTTTCTCTCATTCCTTCCTTCCTTCCTCGCTCATCTTCTCATATAGTATATATTATTATATATAATTTATATATATATATATATTTTATTATATTATATATTATAAAATATTATATATATATTATTATTTATGTTATATATATAATATATAAATTATTATTATTATCTATAATATATTATAATATATATATATATATATAATAATTTTTATATAATTATATATAATATTATATATATATAATATATATAATATATATTATAAGAATAAATTAAGCCTGCTTACCCTGAGAGACAAGTCACGGCAAGTGCCTGATATACTTAATTACTAATTATATAATATATTATCTATATTATATATAAATATTATTAATATTATTAATAATATATTTATATATATATTATATCTATATATATATATATATATAATATAGTAAATTAATATATATATATATTATATATATATATAATATAATATATTAATATTTATATATATATAATATATATAATTTTTTAATATTATATTAATAATTATAATTATTAATTACTATATAATATAGTATAATTATAGTATTATATATCTTTATTATATATATATAATTTATTATTATATATTAATATAATATCTATATATATATATATATTAATGTTATCTATATATCTATTATTATATATATAATCAGAGGCGACTAATACACTCGGGCTGCTCGGGCTCAGCACGAGTTAACGTTATAGAAACGATCGAGGAGTTTTGAAATTTCAAATGTACGATCAAATCTTAAATTTTTTGCGAAGTTGGTTTAAATAAATGAATTATTAACAATAATAATTATATAAAACGTATTATGCAAAAATTGAAACGAAAAAGGGTAGAATAAATTAAGATATTAAATTAGCGCTTTTAACCCACTAACAATGCCCAGTTTCGTGCTCAAATCGAAATGAGCGGAGATGGTGTCTGTGTATTTAGTAGTTTAATAATTTGTTTAAATACTTTTATATATGTTTTAAATAAAATTTTAATGTTTCCCTCCTTCAAATATAAAAACTAATATATTAGTTTTCAAAGAAGATATAAAATAAATAAAATATTAAGAAATATTCATATATTTAAAATCCTAAGAAAATTACAAGAAAAAAAATATACTTGAAATATTATAGTAATCATAGGATCTAGTCTATAAATTAAAGGAACAACGTTTTAGATGGGAATAACTCAAGTATGCATATAATTACTATATTATATATATTAATATATTTATAAATCTTTTTATATATATATTATATAATTATTGATATATATATAATATATAAATATATATATATAGTATATATCATATAGAGAGAGAGGAGAGAGAGATGAGCACGAATAGTAAAAATTTACTGGAGTCGCGAATTTTAAATGAGATTGATATATATATATAATATACATATCTCCTTATGTAACATCTATATTATATTAATAATATTATATAATATAATATATATATAATATATATATAATATAATATAATATATATATAATAATATATATACTAATAATATCTAATATAGATATAATATATATATTATATATAAGTATATATAATATAATTTAATTTTAATATATAATATTAATTATAATAATTAGTATATTATATTATTATATATATATATATATATTTTATATTAATATATATACTTAGTAATAATCTACCTCAACTCTAGTAGATCTTGATTGGAATACCTATGTTAAAGTACAGTATTAACTCTGTACACACATACCTCTTTTGCCTAACAGAAATCAATCACGCCAAATTTATAAATATATAATTATATATATATATATATATATATATATATATATATATATATATATTATATATATATATATATATATATATATATATATATATTTAATATATATATATAATATAAATTATATATATGTAAAAATATATATAAATGATAAGTATTATATATATAGATATAATAATTATTATATATATATATATATATATATATATATAATATATATATATATATATTATTATATTTTAATATATAAATATATATATATATATTATATATAATTATATATAATATATTATATATATATAAATATTAATTTATATAAATATATATTTATATAAATATATATTTATAATATATATTATTTTATATATATATGATATATATTTATATATATATATTTAATTTTATATATAATTATTATTATTTATATATATATATAATATAAATATATTATAAGATAATTTATATATATATATATATAATTATATATTTATATATAATTATATATATATATATATATATAATAGTTAATTATATATATTTTATATAATAATAATATATATATATATATGAGGGTAGTAATTGCTAAGTTTGTGGCTTCTTTATGAGCAAGCCCCCTATATAAAACGGATGGTAATTTAGAAATCCCTATTTGAAATGATGTTTTTATTCAATATAAGTAAAATATGCAATGAAAGTATAATAGTAATAAAAGTCCCTCTGTTGAGATACTCTCTCTTCGTAGGCGAATTGGTATTCACAGACTTTTCCAGGGCGTTTTCCACAATTGCCTCTGACTCTTCGTTTTAAGCGAAATTTTGTGATTGAAATTCGAGCCGCAGCCTTTTCCTTGAAATTTTACCTCCCTTGCCGAAAGTAGTGTTTGAAGTTGGGAGGAGTTCTGGAAGAGAGTATTCTTATCAGTGATGATTGATTCTTCTGAATTTCTTAATCAATCTAGCTTTAATTGACTGTAATAATATCTCAACAGTACGGTCATAAATTATGTTCATTTCGACATAATAGTCTAAAATTTGCTCTTGAGCAAATCTAGCAGAAGTACCGTGAATCAATTTTAAATTAAAAATTATTGTTTACAAAAGTTATACAGATGTATCTTACAAATTAGTCTCCCATTGCATGCTTACAACATCGGAGTGAGTAGATAGTATGTATAATAATTATACACTAATGATATAAAATAATATTAACTGTTACAGCTTCATGTATACATTTGTGGGACATTTAACCAATGCGCACAAGATATAAAACATTTCAATGAGTAAAAAGAATAAGTAAAATACATAGAGTCAAGTACTTTCAAATGCAAAAGCATCTTTAATTATTCCGAGGGACATAAGTAAGACATACAAACATTTGAAGGCAAAAACAGTTTACAATGAACATTACAAATATTCAAATATAACAAGATATATTGGTTACAAAAATTCTCGAAGATCCATAACAACATTGTCAACAATATTTGAATACCTAAAAATAAAGAAAATAAAGGTGCATTCAAACATAAGCATATTTGGTTTTATCCGTTAGATATAAACAAACTTACAAACATTTAAATGCATAAAAATACAAGAATATGTTCATACATAATTATTAATATGAACAATTGAATTATTCCAACTTAAATAGGCTTCATCACATCGATCGATACGTTCGATGCCAATGAAAAGGTCAGTATAGGCGTTTTCTAATGTGATCCAATGATTTGACCATCGCACGTAAATAGTTTTCAAAGCTGTAGTTTACGGGGAGAAACATTGCTTGACATATGTAGAGACGAAGTTTGCTTGGAATTTTAGGTCCTTTTATTTAAAATTTCTTCAATGCATAAATAGGGCGAGGTCACAGAACCCATTAGTATATTTCTGCCAAATGGAGTCAGAGTTTTTTGTAGTGGAATCAAAAATGAGTTTCTGCCCATATACTCAAATTTCAATAATGATCGAAAGAAATCCATACCCCGGTAAATCTGGTAAAGAAAGTTTGCTATGTCTGACGATGTATTCTCGAACACTTTCTGAATAAATCCAAATTAATTAAAAATGATAAATGAAGTTCTAATGATAATGCTCCGTTTTGCTTGTAGTCCATAAACTAAATTTTGATTAGTGACATTATTGTCCTCATTATTGTATGTTTTTTTCTTTTTTTCTATTCTATTTGTTTGTTTTGTCAGCAAAGGTGTGATTGAAGTTCTTTCTGGGCTGCTCTGCTCTCTGGTTTACTAAAAATTATATAGGGTAGTCTCTGCAGATTTGGTGGCCTTCCTTACGAGGCAAGCACCCTCATATTTTTTTAAAAGGATGGTAATTTAGAAATCCCCAATTTGAATATTGAATGTTTTTATTAAGACCACTACTGTAAATATGCAATGATAAGTATAAAAGTAACAAAAGTCCCTTCTGTAGAGATACTCTCTTTCTTAGCGTAGATACGAATTGGTAGTCACCGAATTTTTTCCAGGCGCGTTTACAACCTTGTGCCTCTGACTTAAATGCTTCTTCGTGTCCTTATTTGATTACTTCACTTTCGTTTTAAGCGAAACTTTTTGTGTGATCGGAAATTCGGGAGTCGCAGCCTTTTTTTAAATTTACCTCGCCTTGCCGAACAGTTGTGTTTGAAGTTTGGAGGGAGTTCTGGAGAGAGTACTTCAGTGAGATTGATCTTCTTCTGATTCTAATAATTGTTTTATCTTGACTGATGAATATTCAACAGGACGGGTTTATATATTGTTTCATTTCGACATATGCTAAAATTTTGCTTTCTCAATCTTGCAATAAGTACGAACATAAATTAAATTATTTTACAAAAGTTATAATGGATAATATAGTAATATATAATATATAGTATATATAGTATATATTATTAATATAGTATATATATATATATATATTATATATATTATATATATATAATATATATATATTATATATATATTATATATATATATATATATATATATATAATAAATATATATATATATAGAGTATATATATATTATTCTATAATTTATATATAATATATATATATATATATATATATAATATATATATATATTATATATATAACTAATATAATATATTATATATATATATATATATATATATATATAAAACCTGGATTAATTAATATTTATATATAATATATATTTATTAATATATATAATTATATTTATATATTATATATATTTAATATATATAATATAATATATTTAAATTATATATATATAATTATAAATTAAATAAAATTTATATAAATTAAATATATATATATATTTAATATATTTATACTATTTAGGATACTATTATACTATATTACATACTAATATTTCAATATCCTTTTCATCTACGGTTACCTATTTTCCCTTTATACCTTTTATATATAACTCTCCACTTTGACCATATCTCTCTAAAACAATTCCTCTCATATACATTCATTCTTCAGCATTAGACTAGACTCAGCTAACATAAACGCTAATATATTATCTTATATATATAATATATTATAAATAATATATATATTAATAATATATTAATTATGAGATTATAATATTATATATATTAATAATTATATATATATATATTATTATATTTAATATATATATATATTAATAAAATAATATATATTAATATAAATATATATATATTTATTATATATAATTAAATATTATAATTAATGTATTTATTATATATATCATTAAAAATATAATATATATATATATATATATTATATAATATATATATAATTAATGGATATAATCGATATATAGCTAAATAATATATAGATAGAGAATATGCTTTATAGATTTATAGAATTATGGATTTCTAATGGTAAGTTTTAGTTATATATATTAACTAATAGTACAAATGCAGAGTTATTATTACTTATATTGGAAGTGTATACATAGTATTGTACTCATATAAAGATAGGTATATAGTAATTAACTTATGAGGATATTATTATAATTTAATCATAATAGAAGTTTTTATTTATATATATAATATCGTATATATCTGATAATATATATATATATGGCCACATCCCGGAAGAGTTCAGGCATGTAAATAGAAAACTATATCATTATCTGAAATAATGGTATTAAGATAAGTTATTAGATAAAAATAACTATCAGCTTAAGAAAAAAAAATATATTATCCTAAAAATATTAATAATTTCATTGAATAGTAATAAAATCTAAGACCTGGCAAGTGTACGCTTTGATTGACCTTTGACCTGACACCTGCTGCATTAAGTTTTAGAGGTGCCCAAAACCATTTTTCTACGCTGGAGAAAATATATTTTTTTCTGTTTATATCCTTTTTAGGGGGTCGAGCCGACGGAGGGAAAGAGGGGGGGGACGAAGTCCCCGTTCGTCCCCGGTAGGCCGAGAAACACCGACTCTATCCATCGTTCTTGTTAAACCCGGAGGTATTCGTTTAGTTTTAAAAAAAAAAAAAAAATCAGCATTTGGCACCTTTGGTTTGCTCAGTCAGAGATATAGCGTAGATGTTCGATTTCTGAAGAAAACTGTAATTTTCAACATTTTTAACAATTTAATTTTTTAAAAAGCGTTAATTTTTTTTAATTTTTTATTAATTCCGGGGTAAACTATGGTCTCCTGAATTATTAAAATGAATTTTTTTCAGTGTCAGCTGTATACTTTTTTAAGTTTACAGCATGGCTTTTTCGGGAATGCTGAACCTATATATAGTATCTATTACTATCGTAAACTATTTAATAATTATATATATATATATAATATAGTATATAGTATATATAGTATATATATAGTTATATACTAGATATAATAATATTTATATAAGTATATAGCTCAAGATATAGTATTTTTTTTAAAATATATATATATATATATTATATATATTATTATATATATATATATAATATATAATTTATTTAAATATATTTATTTATATATATATATAATATAAATAATATGATATATATATAGTGTATATAAAATATATATAGATATAATAAATATATAATAGTAATATTAATATATGATATATATATCTATATATATAATATATAATTATATTAGTAGTAATAATAATATATATATATGGGCGAGGGCATCCCGAAAAGTTCAGCGCATGTAACTAAAAACTTAATAGGCTACAGCGAAAATAAATATCATTTTAGTAATCAGGAGACATTTTACCGGCAGAAATTAAAAAAAGAATAAAAAAAATAATCGCTTTTAAAAAGTTAAAAATTGTTAAAATTGTTGAAAATTTACAGTTTTTGATAATCAAAGATGCGGCTTCCTCCTGAGTGAGACCGAAAAGTTGCCAAATGTTGAATTTTCGTATTCTGTTGTTAAAAACGGAACAATGACGCCCCGGTAAACGAACGTGGATAGAGTCGGGGGTTCTGCGGCCTACCGGGGACGACGTGGGGGAACTTCGTCCCCACGCCCCCTCTGTCCCCTCCGTCGGCCGAACCCCTAAGAGGAATATAGGAAAAGAAAAAAATAATATTTTCTCGCAATTATATTTACTATGAGGAGGCTTGCCTGGTGGCGAGGGGACATTGGGGGGAAAATGTTTCTCTGCGAGACTGCAGCTTTGTTCAACGTCTTGTCAAGTCATTCAGGAGCCTGCACTTTTTAACTATATTAATATGGAGTATTAATAAATATTAGCATAAATAATTTTTTTTTTTTAATTTCTGCGGTAAAAATGTCTCCTGCTTATAAGTGATGTATTATTTCGTTATTATTATTATCGTTTTCTAGTTACATGCCTGAACTTTCGGGATGCTAGTATATATATGATAGTATATATATATTAATATATATATATATACTATATATTATTATGATATATATATATTATTTATATATAATATATATATAATATATATATATATAAATATAATATATATAATGTATATATATATAATATATAATATATATATTAATTATATATATATATATAATAATATATATATATACTATATATATATATTATATATATATATATTATTATAAATATTTATATATATATATATATATAATATATATATATATAAGATATATATATATATATAGTTTTATAAAGCATAAATAGTAAGTATCAACAATGATCGCTAATTAGATATAATTATAATAGAATCTTTAAAGAGAAACTTGTGAATAATTTAGAAGAGTCGGTATTTTATCTAAAGTAGATTTTTTTTTATTAATATATTAAAGCACAAATTTCCTTTCTTGTTCGGAAACCTCAATCAGGTGCAGTTCTTTGTAAGACTAAGTTAAATTTAATATTAACAATAAAATTTAAAAAGTAATTTATATGTTTAGATTTAGATTTTATAGATAATAGTGGAGTTTTTCATAATGTGTTAAGATGGGATAATAATGATTCCGGCCTTTTTGGTCATGTAATTATTGGTGTTAAATGCAGTAGGATCAAATAGTTTCTGTCTGTGTAGAGATCTTTTGAATGTTAAAGTCATGTGTTAAGTCTATAAGTGTGGTATGTGTGCAACGCCGTAATTAAGGGCAGACATATTAATTGTATTGGTAGTCATGTTTTGCTGTTGGTACAGTCTCGCCTAAAAATCATGATTCGCCGATGTATAAGGAAGTTGCAAGAGGCAAGGAATTTTTACTAAATTGGGGTATGGTAGTGGGTTGATTTATGTTAGGTCTAAGAATAACTTTGAGGGTAGGATTTCCTGAAGAGGTAAACGAAATTATTGGGTAAGATGTTTTTTATTGTTTAAGAGGAATGTTAGGAATGGGTAAGAGAAGGATTGTTTTTAGAGTGGTTGTAAGTGTGCGGTTGATAGAAGGATTTTTTTGCTAAAGTTTTATTATTTCGTGTGGTAATAATGAAGTTGGGGTAGGAAAGTTGGTTAAAAATAGAGAAAGTAATCAAATTCGATTGTAGGAAAAGGGGAAGAGCATGATTCTACAGAGCTTCTGAGGAATAAGGGAGAAGTGTTCCTATTTTTGTGTTGGTTGAATGGGACGAAAAAACAATGTAAATGTAATTGGGGTTGTAAGTAGGTTACGGTAAACAGAAGAATGGAGAGTATTGAGCATATTTTGACCAGGTTGAAGAGCGTCAAGGAATGGAGGAGGGAATACTTCTGGAAGTTTTCAATGGTGATTTAATGTTAGGGTACTAGTGTTGAGGAAATCGAAAATGTTATGTGGGTTAATATTGGGAGGAAAGGTGCAAAAATATCATCTACATATCTGGTACCAAGTAACATTAGTCAGGATGGGGTTAGGAAATATGTAAAAAATTTCAAGGAGTTCCATGAAAAATATTACTTATTACAGGAGAAAGGGAGAACCATACAATCCAAACACTAATTTGTTTCAGAAACGTGTATTAAATTCGAAAAAGTATGTTCCAAGGTGGTAGGATAATTCGTTTTAGAAATAGTCACAGGAAAGTAATATGAAATTGTTTTCATCAAAAAAATGCGTGAAAGTAGTGGAAGGGTTAAAGGGACAGGTACAAGAGGTACGAGTGAAGTTACATAAAACTTACGAGGGAGTGGAGGTGGGTTGAGTGTTTCGGTTTTGAAAATAAAATCTTGCAGAATGGTAATATGTGATGAGGAATTGTCCAGTCAAGAGGTGAGAGTTGTTTAGTTACCATTTAGATAATATAGGAGGAACATAATCTATGTTAGGAGCGATGAATGGGTCGAAAGGGAGTATTTGTTTGTGTTTTTGGGGATTCCCATAAATGAGAGGCTAGGGAAAGTAGCTTTTTAAATCTTGTGATGAGTAATGTTCTGAAAGAATGTTTGTTAGTTAATGGTTAAGTTATTTGTTGAGAAGTTTTTAAGTGATTTTTGGTGGGAAGGAATATGTATTGTTATCAGGTAAGTATAGTCGTTACATTTATGTAGATAGTCACGTTTTGTTATAAGTATAACTATATTATTACATTTGTCAGATCTTGTAATTATAATGTTGTTGTTTTTTTAAAGATATAAATAGATGATTTTCCCTTTACACATCTGAGTTAAATGACTTGAAATTTTTATAATGATGAAACAAAAAAACGAGGTAAATTTTTTTAAAATGGTCGAAAACTATATAAAGTCCACAATAAATTTCGAAATCAGGTCCAAATGTTGTAGAGAAAATGAGTGTCCGTATCCCAAAATAATCTTTTGACCTTTAATAAAGTTGCTTTATTACTTATTTATTTATATTGCTTTCTTATATTGAAATTTTTCACCCATCCACTTTGATAATATTTTTAAATTTGGGCATAACGGACTCTCATTTCTCTACAAAATTTGACCCAATTTCGAATTCTGTGTGGAATTTGAAAAATATAACAACTTTAAAGAGAATCCCACTCTCTGATTTCATGGAAGGGCTCATCATTCATAAAAATTTTCAACTCCTTAAATAAACAGAAAATACTCTCTAAATTTTACAACAGCTCTCTATTCACTTACAAAAAACAACAACTTCATAATTACAAGATATGACAAATGTAATAAATATGAAATTAAGATGTAACGACTTACTTTCTGATAACAATACATATTCCCTCTTCACTAAAAATCCTCAAAAATAACTTTAACCTAAACTAAAAAACATTCTTTAGAACATACTCATCACAAAGAGTTAAAAAGCTACTTCCTTCCATCTCCAAATTTATGGAATCCCACACATAAACAAATACTCCTCTTCGACGCCTCATCTTAACCATAGATTCTGTCCCCCTATAAAATTATCTAAATGGTAAGCTAAACAACTCTCACCTCTTGTTGGACATTTCCTCATCACATATTACCAATTCTGAAGATTTCATTATCAAAACCCGAACATCCACCCACAACTCCAACTCCCCTAAGTTTTGATGTAACTGTATTTACCGTCGGCATAACTGCCCTTTAACCTTCCACTACTTTCACGTTTTATTGATGAAAATTTCATATTACCATTTCCCTTTGACAGTTTAAAACAATTAATCCTACTCACCCTGGAACATAACTTTTTCGAATTTATAACACGTTTCTGAAACAAAATTCTGGACTTAGTATGGTCTCCATTTCTCTGTAGATAAGTAATATTGTTATGGAACTTCCTTGAAATTTGTAGTTACATATTTCCTAACCCCATAATGGACTAATGTTACTGGTAACAGATCTGTAGGAGGAATGCTTTGCACCTATCCTCCAAGTATTAACCACATAACATTCTCCGATTTCCTCAACACTATGTTACCCACTTAACATTAGAATTCCCATTGAAACTTCACAGAAATAATCCTAACCATTCCTTGACGTTCTACAACCTGGTCAGATAATCTTCACTACTCTCCAATTTCTCGTTTGCCGTAACCTACTTAACAACCCAAAGTTACATTACAGGGTTGTGGAGTCGGAGTCGGATGTCAGGAGTCGAGTCGCGAGATCGGGGAGTCGGTTAGTTTGAAGAGGGCGGGTTCCGGGTGGTGAATTTTGAAAAGGGTGGAGTCAGAGTCGGAGTTCAAGATGTCGGAGTTGGAGTCGGAGTCGGAGTCGGAGTCCGGAGTCCGGAGTCGAGTCGGAGTCGTATTTTGCAGAGTCGGTAATTTTCAGGAGGTCGGAGTCGGAGTCGGAGTCGGGGTCGGAGTCGAGTCGAGTCCGGTAAATTTCACACCACAGAGGCTGGCAGTCGGCAGTACCACTTTCAAGATAGAGAGGCTTGGAATTTCAAGAAAATTTTGAGCTGATAAAGTTATGAATTGTGATCCTGTGAGTGACTATCAATCAGCTTCAAACAAGTTTCACGTCCAGCTTGCGACTTTCCCACATCACATAAATGCAATTGCAAACTTCGAAAATTTTTAACCCTGCACCTTATGTTTCAATTTGATTATATTCTAATGAATTTAACCTTCAATCTTATACCATTTATATTTAAGATGCTGAAGAAATAAAAAACTTCAAGGTACGAAGAAATTTCTCTCATTGACAATTGTATTCTATACTACTGCTGTTTATATTAATACCTATCTACAGGGTAAGTTTAAATTAAGATCAACAAAAGCTAAATCTGCACTTTCAACGTGACCATTTGTGATTAAAAGGTTGCAAGAAGTTCAAGAAGAAAAGAATACATTTGAACATATTGTAAGTGGATGAACTACATACTATCTCCGTTACTACCTCCTCAAGTCATTTTTCAGAAGCTCAGAAGATGAGTATAAAAGCTTCTAGATATTGAAGAGATTAGTCGAAAGCTTCGGACTGGATTGTAAATAAAAGGTCAAGGTTTTCCCGTCACCTTATACAGAATATTAAGAGCGCATGAACTTTGCAAAAATCTCTGCTGCAGCTAGAAAGAAGATATGAAAAAAATTAATATAATAATCTTAGAAGCTTAAAATTAGACGAGGCCATCGATAAGTATCACAGACATTGTAACATATAAAGCTGCACATCGCTTATACTGATCTACATCCAAACAAGATCAACAGTTAGCGTTGATCGAGCTATTCTGCTCTATTAGCTTATAAAAATCAGCCTAGAGGAAAAAATGAAGGAGGACCTGGCCATGCTATTCTATTTTAAGAACTAATTCATTCATTGAGTAAATGACACTAGATGTAAGTCATGTAGGCAGTTTATATATATAATATATATAATAATAATATAATAATATATTATATATTAATATTATATATATATATTTATATATATTATATATATAATATAGTTATATAATATATTAGATAATTATTTATATATAATATTAAATCTATAGATATATATATATAAATTATAACTATAAATATATATATAATATAACGCCCCATCTCGTCACTGAGTACTCTCAATTTATGGAATTTCTGACGAACAAAATCAAGTACTTCACCATACTCCATTACAGCCGCAGATTTAGCCCAGTGCGATTTTACTCTTCCCGTAAAGTTGAAAGTGAAGTTGTAGGGTCATCATTTTGGTAAGTAAATCTAAAACATCATAAAAGAAAATACTCAAAATCAGAGAATTATCAGATACAGTAAGTAAAATAATATAATGATATTGTTGAAAAGGAATAACTTGGAACCACTGTGTAAACCTCGGCAGGGCATACAATACTTGAGGAGATTAACTTGTAATGTTCAGGCAAAGTCCAATACATAATTTAAATGCAAATCAGTGACACTTAAATTTACCTTTGGGAACATTTGATTAATATATATATATATTATATATTATATAATATATATAATAATTATATTATATATGATATATAAATATTAATAATATATAGTATATTATATAAAGTATAAATATATATATAAGTAATTTATATATATATATATATAATATATATATAATATATTAATTTAGATCAAGAGGCTTAAATGTAAGGTTTCTAAAGTTTGCAGATGATACTACCAAAGTGGCTACCATAGTAAAGAATAATGATGGATATTAAAAAGTTCAAATGATTTTGATAAACTTCTAAGGTGTGGGCAGATAAGTGCAAATAAATTTTAATATAGTAAAAATGCAAGGTTCTTCACATTAGGTAACCTCCAAATTAAGAAAATTTAAACACGATATGAATGGGGATTTGGCTTTGAGATCTGTGGACCAAAAAATTTAACACTATCAGTGTTCTGGCAAGCAAGAATAAGTTATATAAGATGTTAAGTTAAATAAATCGCAATTTGGTTTACAAACAAAGCAAGTTAATAAAGTAGCTGTATAATAGCTATTTAGGTATATAGAATATTGCGCACACAAGGTTTGGGAACCTTATTTTATGAAAAAAACCATATGTTGCTGAAGAAGAGTGAAAGTAGTGCAACAAGCGAAATTTCTGGCTTTGGAGGGTAAGAGCTATAGGGATAGGAATGAAGGATTAGGAATGTTTTCTTTAAGAAAGGCGATTTGCATTTCGTAGTATTTTGTAGCTAAAGGGAACTGAAAAGGTTCGTATATTATCGAATAAAATGGTAAAAATCTACATAGATTTGATCTTTACAAAGATTTGAAAAATGAAAATTCTTAAGGAATGACTACAGACACAGAAAAACATTCGAATAACTAACGTTAAGGTCAGAAAAAAGCTAACAGTTTACATTTTATTTGATACAAATTGGCTGAAAATTAAGAAATATGTCCACCTTTAGGGGTGGTGAAAATTGGGATCAGCCCGAAACAAATGAATTATAACATTGGATTGAAGTAATAATAATATATCTATATATATATATAGATATAATAATTATAATAATATCTATATATAATAATATATATATATAATATTATAATGTATATTATATATAATAAATAATAATATAAATATATATATTATATATATATATAATATAATATATATATATATTATATAATATAATATATTTAATATATAGTAATAATATAATATAATAATAGTTAATACTATATAATATATCTATATAATATGATAATAAATGATATAATATGAAAAGAAATTCTGCCTACTGCCCTAATATAAGTAATATAATATATATTTATATAATATATTATATTCTAGATATATATATATTAGTAATATGATATATATATATATAAATACTATTACTAATTATATTATATATATATATTATAAATATATATATATATATATATATAATAATATAGCCTATATATATAATATATATAAAAATAATAATATATTATTATATTAAATAAATATTTATATATATAATATAATAATATATATATATATATATAATATATATAGTATATATAAAATAATTATATATATAACTATATAAATACATATATATATATAACTAATATATATATATATATAAATCATCATTATCATCATCCACTTTCTCTCCCCAAGACTGGGGGTAAGGTGCGAGATGCCTACTAGTATGATGAACTAATCTGAAACAGAAAAAGTAGAATTAATACTGACGAAAGTCCATAAGGAAAACTCAGCCTTACCGCCCCTTTATAAATTTAGTGAGATCGTTCACAGTAAAAAATCACCCATCGAGCTTCACGGCTCCCTCACTATGCATCTCGCCACATGTTTAGGGTTTATCCCTTACAAGGTGGGCACAACCATATCCCTCTCACAAAACACGCATTCAGATCCTATTATGCCCCTTTTATCTTCTCATGCCTCTGCTACAACTCAAGATTCCTCCTTCAGGAATCCTTTTGCTGACTCACTCCACTTTTTCCTCGGTCTCCACCCAGCCGTGATCGATTCCCCATTATACTTCAAGCACTATACATCGCGCTTAACCAACCAACTATCACCCTCCTTTCCAACAATGGCCAAACATCATCAACGTATTCATTGATTTTTCATCTACCCCTTTCTTCCCACCACAAACTAACTCTCAATATGTTCATTCCTCATTTAAATCAATTCCTCTCACACTAACACACTCCCTAAGATTGTCTATTCGAACACATTGTACTTTAGATCTATACCTTATTATTCCAGACCATAGTCTCACTACTATATCATTAACACAGGTAACAAACAACAAACCTTCATAGATATAATATATATAAATATTATAATATAATTATATATATATATAATAATATATATAATATATATATAACTATATATTATATATTATAATAATAATATATAATATATATATATATATATAATTTTCCAGAGGATGGAGTCGGAGTCGGAGTCGTGAAGTCGGAGTCGTGGAGTTTCAAAGGGTGGATCGGACTTCGGAGTCGGTAATTTTCAAAAGGGTGGAGTCCGGAGTCGGAGTCAGGGAGTCAGTAGTTTTGAAGAGAGTGGGGTCGGTAATTTTAGAGAGGGTGGAGTCGGAGTCGGAGTCAGAAGTCGGAAATTTTTTGAACCGACTCCACAACCCTGGATACATATCATTGGTTTTCGTCCCATCAACCAACACCAAAAAAGGATACACTTTCTTCTATCCTCAGAGCTCTAAGAATTATGCTCTCCTCGTTCCTACAATCCGAATTTGATTACCTTTTCTTATTTTTAACAAACTTTTTCCTACCCCAACTTCATTATACAACGAGCACTTAAACTAGCAAAAAATTCTTCTGTCAACCGCACACTCACAACCACTCTAAAACCAATCATTTCTTACAACATTCTATACATCCTCTAAACAGAAAATAAAAAACATCTTACCCAAATTAATTTCATGCCTTAACCGATCTTCTGGAAATCTACCCCTCAAAGTATCATTAGACCTAAATAGAATCGACCCACACATTATCCCATTGTTTATAAAAATTCTTTGCCTCACATTGCAACTCCTTATACATCGGCAGAAAACTCATGATTTTTGGCGTAGCACTGTACCAACACATAACATGATTATACAATGACTAATTAATATTCTGCTTACATTACATCGTTCCCAACATTACCACACTATAGACATTAGAAACTGACTCCTATCATACATTCAAAATATTAACACCAAATAAAAAGGTATGAATCCTACTTGATAGCATCACAGTTGTCATCACATAGACAAAAAGGCGAATTCCATATTATTCCCACTCTTGACAAACATTATAAGCTCCACTAATTTCTATAAAAATCTTAAATCTAAAATATGAATTACTTTTAATTTTTATTTTTTAACGTTCAATGTTTTCTTTATTCGTTCAAAGAACTGCAATTGAACGAGGTTTCCGAACAATTAAGGAAAATTTGTTCTTTAATATATTAATAAAAAATCTTACTTAAGATAAAATACCGGACTCTTAAACTGAAATTAATTACAAGTTTCTCTTTTAAAGGCTTTATATAAATTTTATCTAGTAGAATTTAAAGTTTAAAACTATAAACTATAATTATATAATATATAATATTATATAAATAAATATATAGTATATAATATTATATATATATAATATATAATACTATATAAATATTATAATATATATATATAAATAATGTATATATATAATATTATTATATTATATATATATAATATATTTTTATATATATAATAATATTATATATAATATATATATTATAAAAATATAATTTAATTATATAATATAGTTATATATATATATATAATATATATATATTATCATCCACATACAACTCACATATATATAATATATATATATATAATATTATATAATTATATATATATAATGATTATAATATATTAAATAATATAATATAGATATATATACATATTATATACGATAATATATATATATAAATAAAATATATGTTATATAATAGAGAGTATATATATATAATAATATATATAATATATATATAGTAATATATATAAATATATGATAATATATATATTAATATAATATAATATATATTAATAATATATTATAATATATATTATATATATATATATATATATATATATATTTAAAAAAAATATATATATATATAATATATATTATATATATAATAATATATATATATATATTTAAATAATATATATATAATATATATATATAATATATATATATAATAATATATTACATATATATAATATATAAATATATATATAATATTATATATATACGCGTAAGTAATATATATATATATATTTAATATATACTATAATTAATAAATAAATATATATATATATATAATTATTATAAATTATTATATATTAATTATATATAATATATAAATATATAATATTATATATATATATATACAATATATATAGATATATATATAATATAACTATATATAATATATAAATAAAAATTATATATATTAATAATTATATTAATATATAAATATTATATATATATATATATATAATATATATATTATAATATTAATTAAATATTGTATATATATATATTATAATATATAATATTATATATAAATTTAAATTATATATATTATATATATATATATATAAATAATATAATATATAATTATATATATATATATATATATATTATTAGATATATAATATATACATTATATAATATAAAATTAAATATTAATAATAATTATAATATAATTAATAAAATATATATAAATATATTATTATATATATTATATATTATAATATATATATATCTATATTATATATATATATTATATATATTATATATGTACTTGTACTATGCAGTTTCTAAACCAGTGTACTTTGTAATTGTACTTGATACTTGAGCTTTTATGTACTGGTACTTGTGCTTGTACTTGCAGTTTCTATATTTTTAACATTGTCAATATTTTTTATGTTATTTTTATCCATAGTGCTACTTATTGATATTATTATTTCTATATATGAATTCTAAATAAATTTCCATTTAATTGATGTAAATCTGTCAATCATATATATATATATATATATATTGATATATATAATTATATATACATATATATATAATATATATAATTAGTATATATTTATATATTATATATATATATATCATAATCATCATCACCAAATTTTTTCCCCAAGACTGGGTAAGGTGGCTTAAACATGCACCGGAAAACAGAAAAGTAGTAGAAACATGACACAAGTCGAAAAGAGCCCAGCCTTAGCCTCCCCTTTATAACATTATTTGAAGTAGAGAACTCGCCGGCAGTCAGAAAATCCCCCTAGAGCTTCACGGGCCGCCGCGACGGGACCCTCACTATGGCATCTTGCAATGTGGGGTTCATCCTTGGGCCCAGGTGGGCTACACCATAACACCCTTACAACCCTGCATTGTACTCCTATTCACTGGCACTTTTCTTTCTGCCACTGCAAAACTCACATTCAATCCCCAGACATTCTTTTGCCGACTCAATCCATTTTCTTCGGTCTCCCAGCGCAGTCGATTCCAACACACTCACTCACTATACTTCCGCTTAATCAACCGAATATCATCCATTCTTTTCCACATGACCAAGACATCTCAACGTACTCATTTATTCTCTCATTATCCCTTTTTTTTCACACCATACAACTCTGTAAAACGTTCATTCCTCATTTTAATCACCCTCCTTCTCACACCTAACATGCCCAAAAGATTGTCATCTGAGCACATTGTCCTTTAGATCTATACCTCTTTTCAGACGATAGTCTCACTACTATACATTAAAACAGGTAAACCATACCGTCATATAAGACACCTCTTATTTCAGACCATTTCAGTCTCTTTACATCCACCAAGGATTTAATTGACCAGCCACCTCTGATATTCACAACTTTCTTACTACACTCGCCATCATCCGTTCCTTTTCGTCAACATATATATATCCTAAATATAAACTCAGACACTTGTCCAAGCTGCTCACCATCTAGCATAACTTCACAACGAGAACTGTTCCTAGCACATAACCAAACTCTTATCTTCTTTCGCGTTTAAACTTTCAACGCCATCCTTTACACACCCTGCCAATTCTCTACCAATTCTCTCAAACACTCTCCAGATTAACCGCACAAAACCATATTATAAATAGATAATATAATATATATTATATATATATATATACTATATATTATATATATATATAATATATATGATATATAATATATATATAGATATATATATATAATATATGATATTATATATATATAGGCGAATGCTGGTTGGATGGATTTGGCAATTTGGTTAACAAGCGTTTATGGAGTGTATAGTTCCGACGGATTGGAAGGAGAGCAATAATTAGCAAGCATTATAAACTGTAAAGGGGCATAAGAGGTACTGTTAAGTATTTATACGGTGTTATTTATTGAGTGGTGGGGAAGATATATGTGTAATTTTTGGTCGAAAGAGTGCGTCTGAATGACTGAAGACAAATATGCCCTGATTCCAAACAATTAGGAATAAATTTGATTTTTTGTGGTTACCGCACGCCGGACTGTTTACTTTAAGCCTTATCTTAAAAACCTTGAAATATACCCTGGTCGTAAGCTCACCTGATTGTACCACATGTCTCAAGGTGTGAGTAATAATTAATAATAATATTAATAATATATAATAATAATGAATATAATATAATAATAAAATAATAAAATACTATAATATATTAATAATAATAATATAATAATTAATATATAATAATAATATATACCAATAATAATAATATATATGAATAATATAAAAAAATAATAATATAATAATATATAATATCAATAATAATAATAATAATAATATTATATATAATAATATAATAATGAATAATAATAATACTAATAATAGTACAGCTACAAACACAATTATAAATTAAATCAGCAATTACAATTTCATTATATCTGCAGTCATTAAAATAATATAATAATAAATACTAATAATAATAATAATAATAATAATCTAATAATAATAATAATATAATAATAATAAATAATATAATCATAATAATAATAATAATGATATAATAAAAAATAATAATAATGAATAATCATATAATATAATAATATAGCAAATAATTATAATAATAGAATATATAAAATAATATAAGTAATATAATATAATAAATTAATATGGTTAATAATACTAATAATATAATAATAATATAATAATAATAATAATAATAATAATAATAATAAATAATAATATAATAATAATAATAATAATAATATAATCATGTAATATCATAATAATAATAATAGCAATATTAATATATAATTATAAAATAATAATAATAGATAATTGTAATAATAATAAATATATATATAATAATAACATAATAATGAATAATATAATATATAGTGTATAAATAAATAATATATAATATCAACAATAGTATTTACTATATAATATTATTAATATATAATAAAAATAATAATATATAATAATTAATAATAATAATAATATATATCAATAATAATTATATAATATAATAAGTAATAATATAATAATAATAATAGACTAATAATAATAATAATAATAATAATGTAATACTAAAAATAATAATAAAATCATAAATAGATATAAGATTTGTAATATATACATAATAATGACTATATAATAATAATATAATAATACTGAATTGTATAATAACAATAATATATATAATAATAATAATAATATAAATATAATAATAAAATAATTAGTAAATTATTATTATATGCAATATAACGTTTTTTTTTTTCACTTTAAATGTAAATTGGGCTTTTAAGGATTCTTTCATGTTTTTTTAAAATATGCGGAAATTTCGTTATAAGAGTTTAGATTGTATAAGTAGCTGCTTGTTAGCTTTTTTCTAATCTAATAAGGGGGTTCGATATGTGCACTATTTCGTAGTGGCTCTACTTTCTCGGCTTTTGATTGTTTTGGAATTAATGTAGATAACAATAAGTTACAGGCTTTATTATATATGATCTTATGCTGCTCTTTAAAAGAGATAGCTTTATACAGAGTCTTCAACTGCCAGTATTTTAAGTTTCTTTAAATAAGTGTTGTATGATCATTAGACTGCCTTCTAGGCAGCGCTTACGGCCGGAGGAGGGGTTTTTGCATAGTTATAAGCGGTTGAATAAATGATTTTTTGCTATGCGCATATACTGGGAGAACGAATATAGTAAAAGTGATGCACTGAGCATTATACATGTTTTTCAGTATATATAGCAGGAATGTATTTTGCTATTGTGAACTTATATACATGTTACTTTTGCTAAGTTTACTCACTAACTGTTTAATATGTTCTTTAAATGTTATTTTTTCATCAACTTTTATAAGTATTTTTGCATATGTGTCTCTTTTCAGTTCAACTCCTTTTATGTTTTATTTTTATTATTATCATTATGTTTTATTGCTAAATAAGAATGTATGCGTGTTTTTTGTACATTTCGTGTAAGTTTTTGTAATCGATCATGTTGCAATCTTATTTATATGTGTCTATCGTTTCTCTGATAGGTGCAGCTGTTAA
>JABUQX010106498.1:30000-34265 GCA_015478945.1 Trachelipus rathkii | reverse complement strand
CGGTATTGCTTTGGTTCCGGTTATACGATTTGGGTGTTTTTAACCGTTTTCGCATTTATCATTAAAAACTTTCGCGTTTTCGTTCTTAGCTTCATATATATATATATATATATATATATATATATATATATATATATATATATACTATATATATATATATATATATATATATATATATATATATATATATATATATATATTGATAAGTGTCTATTTCATTCTATATATATATGTTCTTCTAACTATATATATATATATATATATATATATATATATATATATATATATATATATATATATATATATATATATATATATATATATATATATATATATATATATATATATATATATATATATATATATATATATACTATATATATATATATATATATATATATATATATATATATATATATATATATATATATATATATATATATATATATATATATATATATATATATATATATATATATATATATATATATATATATATATGTATAATACTATATATATATATATTAAATATTACCCAGGTTAAAGTATTAAAAGAGTAAATTGATTGATATCTTTCATGGGTACAACCTACCCCCTTCTTCAAGCGATAGAATCAAAAGGTATTTGCTACTATATATTACCGCACATATATATACCGTATATATATAGGCAAATTTGAAGAAAGTGTACTGTGACTACCGAGGTACCTAACTTAACCTAACCTAACTTAACCCAAAATAATTTTCATTATTATACCAGTTTGTGATCAGGAAACTTAGGAGGTTTGGGTTTTAAGCTAGCCTTGTGAGGTGGTTGACTATATCCTCACTAGTTACAGTACAGTTTCTACAAATTTGCCATATATATATTATATATATATATATATATATATATATATATATATATATATATATATATATATATATATATATATATATATATATGCACTGGTATTGCAATGTTGCAACCAGGCAGATTAGATAAGTAATTAAATAAATGAGGATGATTGAGGTTTCTTCTGCTTTTGAAATTTATTAATTGTGCACTTGAAATAAATGGTATGACAGATGATATAATCAATTTCAATGTAATAGCATAATGTTAATGGATATTTCATTTGATAACACAGATAATATGGCCCATAATTTAATATATCACGACAATACCTGCCGGTTAAATTGATAATGCATTAGGCACAAAGCATTTGTATTTTTATGCTGCCTGAGTTGGTATAAAATCGATTTGTTTAACTTGTGCAATTAAATAGTACTTGGTATAACACAATGATTTCACAATAGTTATTATAATAATTGATTCAATTAGTAGAGCTATTGGATAGATGCTGTAAAGCATCCTCCTGCCGCTATATCGTGAGGCACTCCCCTTTCTCTATACTGTCGCGTTATGGACTGTCCCTGAATACGGCATTCATGCTGCCTGCTCAGATGCTTTCATTTCAAATCTCGCCTCCCTATTGGTTAGTACAATATATAACAATTTTAAATATAATAGGCGGCATTGTTGATAGGGGAAATGGAAATTTCCCATATCAAATGCTAACCCCGGCTATCAAACAGTTTGCAAAAACAGACATAAGGTACTTATGAATGTGCTAATTGCAAAATGTTTTGAAATTTTCGACACAATAACCCTTATAATCTATTTATAATTATTACATAATAAGCAATAGAAAGAATATACAAGACAGGTACTACCATAGCCACGAGGAAGAAGAATAAATTATACATATTAGAACGCCATTAATGACTACTATAATAAATTTCTTTATCCCCGTCAGTTAATTTTCAGCAGATTCCCAATATACTACAATTTCTTCCGCCTCAGAAACCATTTTTGTTCGTCTGTTAATTTCGTTCTCTTTATTCTTTCAAACAATTCCTTCAATAAGAACGTACAAAATTTTCTCTAGTGAATATCTAGCTCTTGCTGACTTTAGGAGGAAACTTTGCTAGTTTCAAATTGAAATTATCATTATTTAGAAACAAGGAATATTTTCTTCCTTCTATGCATTTTATGTATTTTCTATTTTTTTCATTTTCTTCATGCTTAAAAGCAATTTCTTTGTTTCTTCTCTCTCTTTTTTTTTTTTTTTTTTTTTTTTTTTTTTTTTTCGAGAGGCAATTTTCGGTCAGCTGTGAATGGCTGTGACCTTGGGCACGCGAAACAATCTTAACTCCGTTTTCTTCGATTTTTATTTTCATCTTTGTAACCTTAATTTTTGGGTAACTTTAAATACATTTATTAAATTTTTAAAATTTGAAATTTTTAGTGATAGAATATACCAACTATTTAGGAGGAAATTTGAAAAGAAGCACATGCAAAAATTCATAATCAGAATCATATTTAAAGTAATAATTTTACAAGGTTTCCTAAATTTGTAGGAAATTTCAACTCAGGCATGTCTCGTATGAGCTACTCACCTTCACATTGTGTTTTTATTACCTCTACTATTTTATCACCTTGAAATATAATTATAATCATAAATTTCTACGCTTATTTAATAACTCAAATAATTATCATGAAATATATTGAAAACCTTTATGTATTTATTACTATTGTCTAAAATTTTTAATTTTTGAATACATTGCAATTTTCTTAAATTTTTATTCACTTTTTTTTTCTCATTATTATAATATTTATTAACTAAGCCACATCAGTTCAGATATATTTATTTGTATAATATGTTTTCTACAACTTATTCTAAAATTTATTAAAATCGTATACATTTGATAAATTTCATATTTTATTCATATTAGATATAGTTTCAGTATTATAAATATTTAATATGAATTTTATTTAATACCTTATACAGCTTAGAGCCCGATACAGTACTTTCCGAGAGGGAGGTAGCCGCCGTTCTTTCATGTACGACAGAGACATTTGCTCCGCCCAATTTAGAGTTTAAACAGGCGTCTACTGCCTCTCCGAAAGCTCTGCTTTCTGTGCTCGTATGAAATATATCCTAATCGCTCAATAAATTATTGAAAAATATATAACCAGCATGCTTATTATTACATAGTACCTGATTACTATTATCTCTCATATTTTGATTAATTAATATATTGGCTATTTGCCTATTACAAAATTAATTTTTATTGTTGAAATTTATTTCACGGGATCTATTATTATTATTATTATTATTATTATTATTATTATTATTATTATTATTATTATTATTATTATTATTTTTATTATTATTATTATTATTATTATTATTATTTCTATTAATCACTTTTATTATTATTTTTATTATTAAATTCTATTATTATTTTTTTTTATTATTAATTCTTATTATTAAATTTTATTATTATTATTATTATTCACTCTTATTATTATTCATATTTATTCTTTACGATTATTGTGCGAAACATTAAGTAATAACACAAATTTAGAGTTTTTGCACTTTCTTGATAGAAAATAATTTTTGTTGTTGTTTTTCTTCAACGGTTATGGTAATTTTTCCTTAATTTTGGAGGTTGGAATGTTCAGTGGGGGTAAGAGAAAGGATCACCTCCCTTGGTGGGGGAGAAGGAGGGGTTATTTTTCGTTGACTTCTCCACCCGTGTGGGTATGAAGGAGACTTCTTATTTCCCGCTTTTTTTTTTTTTTTTTTTTTTCTTGTTGGATTTGAAAGTAGTTCGTTTGGTGGAAGAAGGCTTACCTCCATTTGGGGGGAGAATGGTTGGTAGTTGACTTCCCCTCCCTCGCGGGTTTATGAGCGGGAATGTTTCCGAGTATCCAACTCTTGAAGAAAGGAATTGATCTTCGTTTATGGGGGGAAGTAACAGATTTTTGGTGAAGGAGACTGCTTATTTCCCCATTTTTTTTTTCGTTGTTGGGGAAGCTGTTGTTTCAACAGAGTTTCTTGGGGCGATTTGTTTTGGCTTTTTCATGAGTGAGAGTGTTCGTTGATGTCATTTTCACACTCTCAATGACGTTGTTTCAAATATTTGGCGCACTTTTTTCAAGGCCTAAAATGATAGTCTGTTGGAGAATTTTTAAACACTTTTGATAGCGACGCTCTTCTTATAGTTTCGCGCCATTTGTTTTTTTTGAACAAGGACGTTTGTCTTGAGAGTTTTTTTTTTCTTTTTTTTTTTCAAAAGTTTTAGGACTAATGCTACTCGTTTGAGTTTTTGGGTGGTAACTGGCTAATTCCGTTACACAGAGAGCGTTTCACTTTCTATTTTTTTTTTTTTCTTTTCTTTATTTTTATTGCGACTTTGGTAATTCCACAGTTATTG
>JABUQX010106498.1:10000-15000 GCA_015478945.1 Trachelipus rathkii | reverse complement strand
GTCTGAAAAGAAATCATTGACCCTTGTTAATATTATTTTTTATATATATATATATATATATATATATATAATATATATATATATATATATATATATATATATAATATATATATATATATATATATATATATAAATATATATAAATATATAGTATATATATATATATATATATAATATATATATATATATATATGGAGAATCGCTAGAAATGTGCCGTAAGGTTTTTTTCTCGAGAACTATATATATATATATATATATATATATATATATATTATTAGATATATATATATAATATATTATATATATATATATTAAAGTTAATCACTCACTCAATTCAGTTTCAGATATTTTTCTTTAATTTTTGTTTTAGTTAGTTAGTATGTTAAGTTAGGTTAGTTTACGCCAGTTAACGTAAACCTTACCTAACCTAACTGTAAACTTAACCTAACCTACCTAAACCTAAACCCTAAAACAAAATAAAGAAAATACCTGAAACTGAAATTAAGTGAGTGATTAACTATTATATATATAATATATATATAATAATATTATATTATATATATATATATATATATATATAATATATATATATATATATATATATATATATATATATATAATATATATAAAAATTAAATAAAATACATATATATATATATATATAAAAGAATCTAGTGAAATAATATTTTATATTTATGTGTAAATGTGTGCATAAATTACTTTTTTTTTTTTTAATATCGATTGCATGCATTCAAACACATTCTGTATAATTCAAACGAAATGCCAACTCTCCTAGAAGGCAATATTATAAAATCGATTATCTTTTCTACAATATCTTTGTTTATACATTACCCTCAAACGCACTATTCCATATATATAATATATATATATACTTATATATATATATTATATCAATATATATATATATATATATATATTATATTATATATATAAAGATTTATAATATATATATATAATAATATCATATTTTATATATTATATATATAAATAATATATACATATATTAATAATATATATATATATATAATAGAGATATATATATATATATAGCTATATAATATTATTTTAAAATATGCAGCATTCCTAAGGAACAATATCTTTAAGAAAAAATTAACACCAAAGAAAATACTAAAATTCATACTTGTAAACGTTTCGTATTGAACATCAAGCATCCTCTATATACTTATGCATAATATAAAATAAATCTAAAAAAAGCGAACATTTTATATATTAATCCAATTATAAGATTAGTGAATGTAGTTAAATGTAAAAATATAAAACAAAATTTCAAATAAGTAAAAAGATTGTGTGATGTGATACAGGTTTAATATCGTTCGTGAAACATCAAAAGATAAAAACTAAGAATAAATAAACAAGGAAAACAAAAATATAAGAAGAGAGAGAGAGAGAGAAGAGAAATAAGAAAAGAGAGAAGAGAAAAAGAAAGAGAGAGAAAGAGAGAGAAGAGAGAGAGAGAGAGAGAGAGAGAGAGAGAGAGAGAGAGAGAGAGAGTTCAGGTAATGTGAAGTGACAAAAAAAAAGGGTTTAAATGTTTTTACGTATGAAGATTTATAAATTTTCAATATTTATAGAAGTTGCGAAGAGATATAGGGTGTTTTGTAAGATCCGAGTGATCTCTGATCACTGAATTCTCTGGTTGAGAGATGTGGAGATTAGCTAGAAAGGAAATTGCCATGTGCTTGAAGGCTCGCATCTTCAGCTGTAGGCTAGTTTGGATTACATAATTGACGTTACAGTGGCCACATTTATTTATAAACCATGTCAAAGTTTCAGCTCATAGAAATGCTTTCTTTGGTTTTAAAAAATGTTCCTATTGAGTCGTTATAGATAAAAGATACAAGATATTTATATTGAGGAAAGTTTTTCTTTACGATATTTCTAAAACGAAAGGGAAGAGCATTGGTAAGAGGTGTAATGTAAACGCACATCGTTTGTAGAACATTTAGGTTGGCATATGTTATCGAGAAAAGAAGAAACTAGTTTATAAAAAATGTTAGTAGGAAATAGGTTAAAATTCGAAAACTTTCGTAAAAAGGAGATTTCTTCAAAGAAAAACTTCATGCAGAACAAATATGAAAATCTCTGTTTATATATAGTATTTATATATATTATACTATATATATATATATATAATATATATATATATATATAATATATATATATAGATTATGATATATATATATATATAATATATATTATATATATATATATATATATTATATATATATATAGTATCATAATATTATGCCAGCATCCTGAAGAGGCCAATCATGTAACTAGAAAACTATAACATCTACAGGAAAATAAATAACATTTTTGATTTCAGCAAGTAATTTCATTGACAAAACTTAAAAAAAAAAATTATTTTATTCTAATATTTATTAATAACCCCTTAAATATTAGTATAATCTTAGACCGGGCAAGTCTACGCTGTGATTGACCTTGAATCCTGCATTAGTTCACGATAGCAAAAGTTGCCAAATACCATTTTATTGTTTACGCTTTGGAGAAAAATGTTATTTTTTCTTTTATATCCTTTTAGGTTCGAGCCGACGGAGCGTACAGAGGGGACAAGTCCCCCGTCGTCCCCCGTAGGCCAAGAAACCCCGACTCTATCCATCTAATTTTTACCCATCGGGTATTCCTTAGTGCTAAAAGAAAAAATCAACATCTTTTGGCAAACTTCTTTACGCGCTCCCTCCGACACTCAGCTTCTGGTAGTCGTCAAAAAACTGCAAATTTTTGCAACATTTTAACAATTTTAATTTTTTAAAAAGCGCGTTATTTGTATATTTTATTCAGGGTAAAATATAGATGATATTTATTTTACGTTAGCTGTTATAGTTTCTTAGTACATGCCTGGCCTCTTCGGAATACTATATATATATATAATATATAATATATTATATATATATATATATATATATATATATATAATATATATATATATATAATATATAATATAGATAATATATATATATATATATATTATATATATATATATATATATATATAGAATATAATATAGGCCAAATCATAGAACGGCAGGCAATGATATTTTTTCGTACTTTTTTATTAAACTTCGTGACACTTTGCAAATACTATTTTCACTTAAAGTTGGCTTTTGAAAAGCGTGAGGATATGCTTGAGTTCGATTTTTTTGTTAAAAAAAATAATAATAATAATAATATTTTGCTTCACTAATTTTATTAAAGGAAAATTCTTTCAGACGTATGAATTTATTAATTTAAATATTTAGTACAATAATAATAATAATAATAATAATAATAATAATAATAATAATAATAATAATAATAATAATAATAATAATAAGTCAGAGTGTTCTAAAGCTGACAATGTAACTCGAGAACGGAAGCACCTACAGTAAAACAAAATGATATATTTGGAATCAGCGGAAAACTTTGTTTTTTCTTTTTCTTTTTTTTTTTTATTTTTTTTTTTTTTCAATTATTCATCGGAAATATTTGAAAAAAAAATTTTATTTTCCCCATTTAGGGGCTCGAGCCGACGGGGGACAGAGGGGGGACGAAATCCCCCCCGTCGTCCACCGGGAGGCGAGAGACCCCGACTCTGCCATCTTTGCGGTTTACCCTATGGTATTCTTTAGTTAAAAAAGAGAATAATTTAATTCCCTTACACTTTAGGTATTACTTTAACAAAGTAGGACCACGAGCCCCATAATAGGGAAATAAAAAAAAATTTTTTTTAAATATTTCCGACGAATAATATGAAAAAAAAGAAAAAAAAATTAAAAAAACCCATCATAAAATTTTCCCGTATAATTTGTTTTACTGTAGGTGCTGCCTTTCTCGAGTTACATTATGTCAGCTTAGACACTCTGACCTATATATATATTTATAGTAATATATATATATATATATATATAATATTATAGTATATATATATATATATATAATATATATACTATATATATATTATATATATATAGTAAAAAGAACATTTTTTAAAATAATTTGCTTCAGTACGTTAATTATAAATCTCTAGCAACATTTTAGTACGTTTTATGTTCAAGTACTTTTTATTGCCTGCTTATCTAAGAAATTGCCAGATATATATATATATATATATATATATATATATATATATATATATATATATATATATATATATAATATATATTATATATATATATATATATATATATATATATTATATATATATTATTTATAATATATATATATAATGTATATATATATATATGAATAGCAGTCCGATTATCCGCCTCCACCTCCAAATAAATATCGATTGTATATTCGAACACATTTCATTAAATTGAAGTGAAAATGCCTAAAGTCAAATCGAAACTTTATTATTAAAGCAGCTTCACACCTCTAAAAATATTAAAAAAAAAGATAAAAAAAGTTCAAATCTATGTAAACTAACAAACTCATAACCTTTACTTAACTTATATATAGTTTAGATCTATTTAAACTAACTAAACTGTAACAACCTTTTTACTTAACGTATATATAATGTAATTTATTTTCATATTTATTAATTTCACTCAAATTGTTTAAAAAAAAAAAAAAAACACGCATGTGGCAACAAGAGATCTTTCAAGATTTAATTAATTATTGGATTTGAAAAAAAAAATGCTTAGAGCGTAACTGGAAGGGATACGACATGAGCCTTCATTAAATATCATATATATAATATATATATAAATATATAACTATATATATATATATATTATATATATATAATATATATATATATTATATATATATATATATATATATAGTATTATATATATATATATATATAATATAAATATATATATATATATAGTATATTATATATATTCATCGATCTCAAACTTTGCAGTGAATTTTAAAAATGATTGTTAAATATAAGCAAAAAGAACAAATATGAAAAAATATATAACTATAAATGAATAGTTATATATTAAACTAATC
>JABUQX010106497.1:0-5000 GCA_015478945.1 Trachelipus rathkii | reverse complement strand
ACACACATATATTATTATTATATTATTATATTACATATATTACATATACATATATATATATAAGTGGCGGCTTTGGGGTAGGCAGGTAGGCAACCCACCTGGGCCCTTAGCGCGTCCAAAAATATTAAAAAGTCTAGCATATATATATGAGATATATTATTATATATATATATATATATATATATATATATATATATATATATATATTATATATATATATATATATATATATATATATAATGATTTCGTTCGAAGTCTAACTTTTAAGATGCCGGTATCAATTTCTACTCGATTCCTTTTTAAATAGTAGCGATCGGTGTCAATTGTTATCTCTCGGAGTCAAAAAGGTTCCTTATTCTAGGGCAACTTTGCGAATGTGCCTTAACGAGTCAGTATCAGTCATTTTTTTTTTCATATAAATAATCCCCATTTAAATTGCATTAGCAAATAATAATAATATTATTAATAACATAATTATAATAACAACTAATTAATAATAATTATTTTATGCTAACTTTATCATCTCTTATATATCGACCTATTTCATTCGTAATACATTTATATAATTATTGACTCAACGTGAGAGTCGTTGAAAACGCGTTTGAGTCATTCTCGGTATAGGTAGCCTCTGCCTCAGAGGCTCAGATCAGTTGCTATATTTTCAAGTTATTAATAATAAAGATTTTTATTACTGATTTTGTGTGTTTTTAATAATACTGAGCTATTAGATTTATAAATACTGGATTCGTATTCGATTTTAAGTTTCATTAAAAATTGTTTCCTGAGTGTTGTAGGCCATATTAAAATTCAACATGTAAGAATATGTGTAATACAATCAGTGATTTATATGAAACCATTCAAAAGGGAAGAAAATTTGATCTTCTTTATAAATAAATGTGGGACCAAAAATATTAATTTTCATATATATATATATATATATATATATATATATTATTATTGGTTGTTATTATTACATACATATATTATAGTAAATATTGGCTGGTTATTACATATATATAGCATATATATATATATTACATACATATATATATATTAGCAAGTTAAACCAAGAAAATACCTGTGATAACCGAAAATCCAGGTAGGTGGCCAGCAAAAACCGGATACGCAAATCAGCATGAAACCTGCATGGAAATGAAAAAAATTCTTACTTTTATCAAACCACGATAGAGAAGAAAACTAATAACATATATGGAATCAGTATATGAAAGGGGGCTCGAGCGACGGTGGGACAGATGGGGGACGTTTCACACCCCGTAGGGGGAGGGCGAAGGCACCCCGAAGTGACACCCAAATACCAAAGAGCGGGGGGTTCTGGAGACCCTCCCTGAAGGGAAATAGTCCCACCCTGTCGTCCCCCAGGAGTGCTTCTAGATCCTGACCCTTTCCATCTTTGCTATTTACCCTCGGGGTACTTTTTAGTTAAAAAAATCTTTTCATACATATTTTCAAATGCTGATTCTAAATATGTTATTAGTTTTCTTGTACCTATCGTAGTTTTGGAGATATTAAAAATAAAAAATAAAAAAATTTTTTTCACTTTCACCATACAAATTTCATACGTTGATTCAATATATGTTATCAGTTTTCTCTTGTACCTATCTTAGTTTTCGAGATATCACGTGGGTAACTTCTTTAGTTTCACCATATATATATATATATATATATATATATTATTATTATTATTATTATATATATATATACATATTATATTATATTATTACATATATTACATATACATAACTCCTTGATTTGCCCAACTCAAGAATTTTGACCACGAGCCGCCACCGATATATATTATTATTATTATTGTTATTATTATTATTATATTATATTATTATGCGAATAGGAAGAATATATGCTAGTCATATGTAATTGTACAGAGTATTACCAATGTATATATATATATATATTATTATATTATATTATTATTATTATTATTATTATTAATACACTAAAATTCAACTTCTCTCCCATTATTTCGCGTGATGTTTAATGTATTTCTTTTTAATTTCTGGAATTTGGTCCGTTCGCCATAAAAATAGCAGAATGGTTACGTAAGTTTTGGGCGTAAAATGTGGCAAAATTTGTAGTTTTTAACAGGCAAAAGAATTTAAAAGTGTGGCGTCACATAATTACAATCCAGCGCTCTATTTTTCTTGCTGAGATTTCTTATATATATATATATATATATATATATATATATATATATATATATATATATATATTATTATTTTATATATATTTTTTTTTTTTTTTTTTTTTATATTATTATATACATATATATATTTTGATAATACATTTATTAATAAATATAGATTATGCAACTTTCTATTATTATTACTTTAGATTTTAATATTATGTATTTTTATTACCATTAGTTATTATTATTATTATATTATTATTTATATACGTATTTATATATTATTATATATATTATTATATATATATTATATACTTACATATATATATATATATAACCCATGAGAACATGGCACAATAGTCTTTTTTCATATATTTTTTATCATATATTTTAAATATGATACTAACAATAAATTTCAGTGGGAATAAACAGGATCAAAAAATTTTAAATACAAAAAAATGTAATTATTTAATAAAATCGTACTTTTTAAGCATTGTACGTCTGGCAGCTACCGAGAAGCGAGAAGACTCCGTAAATGCAAAAAAATCTTATTTAAAAGAACCCGAAAACAAGAGGAAAAAGGTTACGACAAAGTAGATTTATTCTTCTAGTTTAGGTATAAGTTTACTGCATCGTCGATCCATATAGGTTAGGTTATAGGTTTACTGCATCGTCGATTAAAATGGGTTAGGTTTTATTTTTACCGCCTCCTAGTTCAGGTTATGATAAGTATTGTTAATTTTCGACAGAATCAATATATGAAAAAAAAATCAATAAGGAATGAATCTTCCCCCGAAACATTTTTCACGTTTTAACACTGAAATGCGATTTCTTTCTCATGCAAAATGAACGTTTTTGCTTACTTTTTTAATTAATTTTTAATATTTTCATATTTCGCATCTTTCTCGTTCCCATCTTAACTAATTGCTATTATCGTGTACTAATAATTATATGAAAAAAAAAAAGCTTAAAAAACATTTATCTACACCATGAAACTCATTATGTCAATATATATATATATATTATATATATATATATATATATATATATATATATATATATTTATATATACATATTAATATATATATTATATTATTATTATTGTTATTATTATTATTATTATTATTATATATTATTATTATTATTATTATTAATATTATTATTATTATTATTACATATATATTATTATTAGTTATTATTATGTTATTATTATATATATTATTATTATTATATATTATTATATATATATTATTATTATATATATATTATATATTATTATTATTATTATTACTATATGTATATTATTATTATTATTATTACTGTAAGTGTGTGTGTGTGTGGTGTGTGTGTGTGTGTGTAGGTGTGAAAGAATATAGCTAATACATTCTAATTATATTATATAGTAAATAAATGGTGGGAAAACTTGTCCAGACTTTACCAGTAGAGTACATGTAAGATTGAGCATAGCAGTTAAGTCTGGGTCATAGGGTTGAACTGAGAATGGATGATACTGTCTGAAATATGAGTCGTAGGATCTCTCCTCAAAGATGGAGGTACATGACTGGAAAATTCATAAAAACAATGTGAATTGTAATAACAATAGAATAAGGATAGTGATGAATCAGTTCGACAGCTAGAAATATTGGAGAGAGTTATTTAGAGTTTGAGGGTTATGGAGTCGATAAGCCCTTGACCACACTTTATCAAGGAGAGCAATATGTGTGGAACAACCCCATATATGTTATTCATACTCTATAAAATGGCGAACAACGAACTTATGTAGAGCTAGCAACTGGGATAGTGGGAAGAAGTTTCGAAGGCGCCTCAGAACATCCAATTTTCTAGAAACTTGTTAAAAAGAACATAATATGGTCCTTCTAATAAAGATCACAAGAAAAGAAAATATCAAGAATATTAAGAACTGGAAAAGGTTAGATTTGTGTTTTCAAAGAAGATATTACAGTTGTGTGAAAAATTATGTCAAGCAGGTAGATGAAGAAGCTGAATTATTGAGGCATTGAAAACAACCATGCTTTCTTTAACACAGCTGAAGGTATCAGAAAGATCAGAAATCTGTTGCTTCAAAGCTATCCTCCTAGCATAATTTATTTGCTGATGAATGAGTCGTCTTACAAATTAAAAGGAATAATGATGATTGAGGGAGTTATCAGCTAAGAGTAGAGAGGAGACACAGTAACAGATAGATCATTGATGCAAAGTAAGAAAAAAAACAGTTGGGAATATAACAGAATTCTGAGGTACACTACTATGAATAGATTTAAAGAATAAATGGTGGCTATCTACAATAGCAACCATATAACGACTGGATCGAAAGTCAAGAGAAGGTTATAAAGAGAGGGATAAATACCGAAAGGAGGAAGTTTAGATATTAAAGCTTTATGCCAGAGTTTATCGAAAGCCTCCGACATGTCTATCGCCACAGAAAAAGATTCACCGAAATGCGGAAAAGCAGAGAAATAAAAGTCGGACAGAAAGGAAAGAAGAAAGGACAGAAAGGACAGAAAGAAAAAATTAGAAGATTTAAGATGTTTCCAAATATTCTTGCCAAGAATAGATTAGGAAACTTTAAGAAGAACAGAGGTAAAAGCGATAGGACGATAGTTGGATTGTTGACTGGAGTCCCGTTTCTTTAGCACATGCTGAATGAATGCATTCTTTCAGCAAGAGGTAAGGGTTGAAGTTTAAAGGCAGTGAGGAAATAGGTTACCAAGGCAGGATGCAAGATCAGAAGCAAAATTTTGCGGACCACTCGAGGGATAACTTCAGCACTCTCCTCTTTCTTTGTGTTAAGCTCAGAGAATGCAGAAATAGCATTTTG
>JABUQX010106496.1:17500-30188 GCA_015478945.1 Trachelipus rathkii | reverse complement strand
CCCGTTCCACACAGGAATAACAACCATACCCTCACTGTAAGACCCTAGCGCACCGCAGACTTAGTTCTTTCACATGCCACGACTATTTAATTTGCAGTCCAAACACTGTTCTGCATTCCACCAATGTTTCCTACAACACTCTGCACTCATCCGTTCCCTTTTCATTCCAACATATATCTAAAAATTTAAACTCAGAGACACATAATCAAGCCTGTTTCCAGCATCGGCCCCCATCGCTAACATACTTCACACTAACCCAACCTGAGGACTGTATACTCACACTCACAACACCACAATACACCTACTTCTTATCCTCTACCCGTTGTAGACTTCCTCACACCCCTCCTTTATACCAAACCCTGCCAAAATCTCCCCTACTAATAACCTACAACAATACTTCCTTCAATTACATCCTCTCACACAAACACAAATCAGCTTCCGAATAATAAAATAGGTAGAGAATCTACCTCCACTCTCTTCAATTCTCCATACATCTCTAAAATGAAAATATTGTCACCCAACCTCTAATGATTCCACTTTCAGTAAACCCATTCATATATTAAATATGAATAACCAATAGAGACGCATAACACCACTACCAACCTTACTACCCGGCTTTATATAAATCCAATCATCTCGACAAACCAATTACTTATAACTACAACGACTCACTTAATCACGCATACATACTTTGATTCCATGTTAGGAGGTTTAATCCAAACCACCGACCATATATCACTAACCCTGACCATAGAGCTTGCCTATTAATCTTATCATACGCCGGTTGCAAACCATAAAACTTAAAATACAACTTTATTTTCTTGCTCTCATTCTATCTATCAATCTATTTCATATTTAAAAGATTTGATCCACAACACCCCATCCAACACATCCTCTAACCACCTCTTCCAAAACAGCACCTTGCTTCTTCACCATCACCACCTCCCTCTACGTCACACCGATGCACTCTATCCCAGACCAATAACGACGCAATATATTTCCCTACACGACACTCGAATATACACTCGATAAACTAATTCCCATTATATTCCACTCATGATTCCTTATCCCCTTGTACCTTTTACTATACAGGTCTACTTAACTAAGCTCCCATCCCTTGGACTATACCCCTACCCTATAAGCTTTCGTTAACAATTCCAAATCCATATCAATCCCTCTTGCTCCTCATTGATCATCACCAGTAATGTTTCAATCTAATATCCTGCAGCTACCATTCCTTCACTTTCTCACTCTACCTATTACCTCCTCCTTACTAATGACCTCGTCCATGACTTACTAATGACCTTAAGCCTGATATATATATATATATAATATATTATATATATATAATACGTATATATATATATATAGCACACACCCACCCACACCCCCACACCCACACCATCACCACCCAACACCACACCCCGTGCCTTGATTTACTATTATTCCACTGCACTATCCTGTTATAATATATATATATATATATATATATATATATATACTATATATATATATTATATATATATATATTTTCTTTATACCATATAATATATAATATACTATATATACATTATATATATTATATATATATGATATATATATATATATATATATATATATATATATTCATCTGCCCCTTGGTTCCCTAGAATAGCTTAAATTACTAAATACACAATTATATATCATAAATATACTGAAAAATTAAGGAAACAATAAAGCATATAAAGTAACCTTCAATTTCGAGTATCTAAGTTACCTGTGTGCTGGACGTTGTCATATAAATTCCAACTCTGCAGTTCTGGTTAAAAATGACTTAATTGGAATAAAAACAAGAAATTTTAACTACTACAATTCGTTTAGGAGTATAATGACAAGAACGTTTTTATTTTATTTTATTTTATTTTTATTTCTTGCGCGTTTCACTATTTAACATATGAAAAATTATTCCAGTAAACGTACAACTGTGAAATATGAAAATGATTTTTTTTGTAAGTAAGTATTAAAATATTCAAAATTAACAAACTTTATTCTAAATTTATATAATTTGAACATAAACACCATTAAAAATAAAATTGAGAATACTCTATATTTATTGCAAAGAAATAAATTTTAATTAAAGAAAAAAAAAATTAGAAAAAAAAAAATCCTTTCAGAAAAAAATTAGAATAAATTTATTTGTCAAAGTCAACCTCTGAATGATGAAGCTAGAGTCAAGAGAGATGAATGCAGACCATGAATCTGAAGAATAGAAAAATAAATAAGTAATAATAATAATAATAATAATAATAATAATAATAATAATAATAATAATAATAATAATAATAATAATAATAATAATAATAATAATAATTGATAACTATTTTATATTTTATGTCTGTAGATAGAAAAGAATATATGTACCGTCGTAGCGGGTAGTTGATTATTTAACATATAATAATGAAACTAATATATATATTCTTATATTGTTGCACCGAAATGATAGTAAGAAATTAACGTAAACGTAATGATTAATGTAAGGTCGCAGGCTTTCAATGATAACGCTTTATTGTTTTTTGAAAAATAATAAATAGAATAACCAAAGTTCTAAAAATCCAGTAGGAAGAGAATTTAAGAAATATATATATATAGAAGGGATTATAAATAATGAAGAAAGAAAATATACCAGGAAGTATAAAAACAATTCAAGAAGTCATTTAGGTTTCATCAAAATGTAGAAGATCAAATGATGAAAAACCAGAGGAAATAGAAAGGAACTATTATAAAGAATAACAAGAAAGTCTAAGATCATATCATCATACTTCATTGAAGTGATTTCATCTATCATCAAATCCATGCAAACGTAATATAAGACAAAAAGAAGATCACAATTAATATCGATATCATCTTGAGGTAAGTTACCATCATTTAAACAGTGCGCTACTCTGCCCTTTCATCGTACAAACAGGATGATATCCAGCAAAGAGAGATGCCCTACCTTTTCAGAAGACGAATACAGAAACTGGAGAGAACGAGTGGAGGATTGGTTGATAGTGGAGGAAAAAGTAAAATATCCTGGTTTGGAAATACGTCTAGCACTGAAAGATGAAAGCCTCACGAAATATGTATATGGATTAGAAAGAAAAGTTAAAGACAAAGTATTGTAACTCTTTCAATTAACAAGACCCTGGATGCATATACTAAAAAAGACAGTAGGATGGATAAAATTGGAGAAAAACATGAAATTATTCCGAATTGAAAAGAAGAAAAGATGAAACCATGAAAGATTATATACTAAGATAGTGAAAAATATTCCAGGGACATGTGAAAAACTGCTGGAGGGTGGTAAAATGTCAAGAATGAAAGCGAAGTCATCTTCTGTGACAGCAAATTGAATTCAATGATCTCATGTAGCGAGTTGGGAGCTGCGGCAAGGAAGAACTATAGTTATGGAAAATATTAAAATGTAACTCACACACATTTTTTCAGAACAAAAGGAAAAGTAGAAGAGAATCACAGAAGATTGTGGATGGAAGAGACAGAAGATCCGGTTAACCAAGAAATGATTGGAACTATTGACTAGAATGTTTAGGTGCGCAAAGATCAAAACACATTGCGATCAAATTGTCAGTGATACGAGATTGTGTTTAATATTTGCACTCAATAGAACATTGGGGCAATAGATTGTCCAAGATTTGAAGAATAAGGAAAAATGAACATGAACAGAAAGAATAGAGTAATCAACAAGAGAAGAGATAAGATCATCTGGCACAATGAACCAATGATGAAAGAACAAGAAAGTTGGAGGAATGCAAGATGAAATTAATAGACGCGCATAAATTGACTCCGGAAGTGCAAAGAACAGTGTGCGGGGGCATTTTATATGGAAAAATTTCTAAGTAGATTAACTAAGAACAATTGAAGGAAATGAACAATAAAAGCTATAGAGATCACCTGTGTTCAATTTTGGAGAAAACAGTATGTAAGGGATAAAGAATGCCTGATATACTCACAAAATTAATGGAACAAAGTGAGTATAAGAACTACAATAAATACGCACAACGTTCCTCTGGTATTGGAAAGACCCACGAACTCTTGGAGAATAATAGGAGCAGCTTTAATTATAGTAATGAATTCCTTGATATTACAAGAGTGACGATTTTTGCTACGAAGATTCTTTAAATGGGAAGAAAATAAAACTTAAAAGATTTCATTGATTAAGAAAATGGAACCCACAAGATGTGGCTTGGATATAGACAGAGAGGGTGGAAGCACAAGGAATAATTGGAAAAGAATAAAAATCTGCAATTTACAATTCGGACCATGCTAGTAGTGGAAATATGGAATGTTGTATGATGCATATAAGAGATGAAGAGTATACAAAGATTTAAGAAGACCTTGGAAGCTGATAAATAAAAAGAAATAGTGGGCAACGTGCGAATTACTTGTTAAATATACTAACAAGAACTCCACTAGGCCAATAGTTGGAATCCTATGGCAAAACAGTTTAATGAAGTGGTGGCACTTGATTTAGGAGAAATGAAAATAGAAGATTTTTGATGATGGTGGATCTAGCAACAAACTATTGTCAGGCAGCATGGATAAAAGATAAGAATCCACTGACAGTGGTAAAAGCATTTATGGGAAAGTGGCTGTCGGTACTCAGAACACCTAGGAAAATTTTATCAGACAATGGATTGGAATTCCAAATGAAGAAATGAAAATCCTAACGGAAAAATTTGGAATCACCATTATGGCAACTCCATCAGAAAGTCCCTGGAGTAATGGAACATGTGAAAAAATGGTGGGATTGGTGAAAGACGGAGTGAGGAAATTGAGAGAGGATACTACACAAAACTGGGAGATAGCACTGATGTGGACAATAGCAGCAAGGAATAGTTTATTTAATGAAAGATGGAGTATCACCTAATCAGATAGTTTTTGGAAAAAACAATTACACATCCCAGAGTATAAACAACGAGGAAATAACAACGAATGATTATGAAAATGCATATGACACACTCTTGGAGAATCTACAAGCAAGAGAAAAGGCTAGAATAATACATGTACAACAGGAGGCTGATAAGAGATTAAACAAAGCCTTGTCCAAGCCCATAAGAGAACATCATTTGGAAGAAGCAAAAATAGGAGATCTTGTGTATTATAAAAGAAACATGGAAAAATGTTGGAGAGGTCCTGCAAGAGTCATCGGTAACGATGGAAAGACAGTAGTAGTGAAACATGGGGGCACCCTACGAGAAGTAGCCAGAGTGCATATCACGAGAATAAAACAAACAGTAAATATTGAAGAAGGGAAAGAAGAAAATCAAAGAGAAGCAAATACAGGCGAATGATACATTGCTGAATCAGACCTTATGGTTTCAGACGACGGATTGAAAGTGAAAGGAGGAAGATGAAGTAAGGGTGGTTATACAAGAAGAGCAAGAACACCTAAGCGAAAAGGAATCAGAAACAGAACCTGAATCAGAAGAAGATGAATCAGACCAAGGAGAGGAAGAACAAGAAACACCGAAGGTGAGATTGGGGGAATCTTATGAAGATGTAGCAAAGACAAAGGCAAAATCAAGATAAGAATAACAAGTAGAGCTGGAAAAGCAAACTAGCAAATGGTCAAGATAGCTCAACAATACATAGATTTAAGATCATGGAAATGAGAACTGGATAGATGTGAGAAGATTTCCAAAAGATATAAAACATATATGATGGTGAGAAATTATGGTTAGGAGATTTCGAAAATGAAGAGATACATAGAGCCAAAAATGGATGAACTTAGTAGCTGGAAAAAGAAAGGAGTGTACGAGTTGTACACAGAAAGAATCAAAATAGCTATTACGAATCAGTGGATCAATTACGACGAAAAATCAGAAACGGAGAAAGAAACATGCAAAGCCCGTCTTGTTTGCTCGAGGTTTTGAAGGAACAAGGAGATTTACAACTGAAGTCTCACCAAACATGTGCAAACAATCATTAATAAATGTGTTTGCTGTAATTCGAGAAAAATGGATGAAATGCAACATTAGATTTAAAACAGCTATCTACAGGTAAACCCATGAGAGAAAGTTGTATTTAAAACCCAAGAGAGGCAAAACAACACCTATAGGAGTTGAAGAAAACTGTGTACGGTTTAAAAGACGCAGCAAGAATATGGAAAGCATCATGGACATAATTAAATCACTTGGAGGAACAAAGAGTAAGTTGGGAACACCACTAATAAGTGTATTGAGGAAACAGCAGAACCATTGGCCTCATGTGCATACATGTGGACGATATTTGCTATGGAGGAAATACTGAGTTTGAAGAAAAGATAATTCGAGAACTAAAAAGGAAATTGGAAATAGGAAAAGAGAGTGAAAGGAAATTTTGTTACATTGGTTTGAATGTGGATCAACGAAATGAGGAAATTATCCTGGAGCAGAATTCCTATGTAAGAAATATGAAAGTACCAGATAAAAAAAGATTTAGGGAAGAGAGGATATTGAATAAAGAAGAACAAACAGAATACAGATCAATGGTTGGACAATTAAACTGGATAGTCAGCATAGAAGATATTTAGTGGTTACAATGTAAGGAAAGAAAGTAATGATATTCCAGATAAGCAACAACAAGAGATATGAAAAAAGTGATAAAAATTATAGAACAAGTAAAAGAAAAGGAAAACCAGATAATCATTCCTACCCTTAAGGGTAGAACAAAAATGGAAATCTTTTCAGATGCCTCTTTTAATAACGTGGGGAATGGACAATCTCAAATTGGGTACATAATAAGTATAGTAGATGAATTAGACAACAGGAGTCCTTTATATTGGAAATCAAAGGTGGCAAAGAGAGTGGCGAGATCCACTCTAGAAGCGGAAGCATTGGGTTTAGGTGAAGCTGCAGATGCTGGAATATATCTGAAAGCTTTATGGGAAGAATTAAATGAAGAAAAACTACCAATATTGATGAAAACAGATTGTCAAAGCCTTGAAAGAGCACTACACTCAACTTCGGCAGTATTAAACAAAAGACTAAGAATAGATATGGCATATCTAAAGGAAATACTCGAGGAAAAAGAAATAGAAGAAATCAAATGGATAAAATCACAAGAACAGATCGCAGACATTTTGACAAAAGAGGGTGTAAAAAAAGAAAATATACAGAAATATGTTAACAACGTAATATGAAGACATATTACACCTATGGCAACAGAAGAAATAAGAATACAAAGAAAAAGAAAGAAAAAATAGAAAATAGAAAAAAAGAAAAACAAGAAAAAAATAGTATGAGTTTGATAACTATTTTATATTTTATGTCTGTAGATAGAAAAGAATATATGTACCGTCGTAGCGGGTAGTTGATTATTTAACATATAATAATGAAACTAATATATATATTCTTATATTGTTGCAGAAATTATAGTAAGAAATAATGTAAAGTAATATTTAATGTAAGAGTCGCAGGCTTTCAAATATAACGCCTTTATTGTTTTTGAAAATAATAAAATAGAATACAAAGTTCTAATAAATCCAGTAGGAAGAGAAATCTTAAGAAATATATAAAACAAGAAGGGATTTAAATAAAGAAGAAAGAAAATATACCAGGAAGTATAAAAACAATTCAAGAAGTCATTTAGGTTGCGCAACCAAGAAGAAAGAGAAAAGTAAAACCAGAAGGAAATAGAAAGGAAACCAATTATAAAGAATAACAAGAAAGTATAAGATCATCATCATCATCATTCATTGAAGTGATTCATCTCATCATCATCCATCAACGTAATATAAGAGAAAAAGAAGATCACAATTAATATCGATATCATCTTGAGGTAAGTTACCATCATTTAAACAATAATAATAATAATGATAATAATAATAATAATAATAATAATAATAATAATAATAATAATAATAATAAATAATAAATAATAAATAATAAATAATAATAATAATAATAATAATAATAATAATAATAATAATAATAATAATAATAATAATAATAATATAAACCGCGTAGCTACCCTCCGTCCGAAAGCAAGTGTTCATGCTTGTCTACAATTCGTCATGCTCACGACCTACGAATTCGAATGGAAATGCTATATTACAAAAACCGAACCTAATTAGACCAAAAAAATTGAAAAATAGCAAGTCTTCTTTTAATAATCTATAATATGATATAAATGCATTCATTTTATTGATATGAAAAGAATGGTAAATTCTACTTCTTAAACTTAGCCTATTTTAGCATTTTTTTCTCAATATATTTTTTCTCCACACAAATGGAACATTAAACAAAAAAGGGACGTTTTATTTTAATAGTAAAATAATAATAATAATTTTCGAGAATGTTTTGACGCCCATAAAGACGTATGTGTGGTGAATTGAACGACCAACACAATTTAAAAGAAGCAGAATACAAGCAGCGGAGATGAGGTTCTTGAGAGTAATAATGGGAAAGAGCAGAAGAAATAGAGAAATGAACGTATAAGAGAGAGAGATGAGAGGAGAGAGGAGGAGAGAGAGAGAGAGAGAAGAGAGAGAGACGAAGAGAGAGAGAGAGAGAGAGAGAGGAGAGAGAAGAGGAGAAGAGAGAGAAGCAGAGAGAGAGGAGAGAGAGAGAGAGAGAGAGAGGAGAGAGAGAGAGAAAGAGAGAGAGAGGGAGAGAGAGAGAGAGAGAGAGAGAGAGAGGAGAGAGAGAGAGACGAGGAAAGAAAGATTAGATGACCAGGTAGAAAGAGAGCGAGTAGACGACGAGAGAGGAGAGACGAGAGAGAGGAAGAGGAGAGGCAGAGAAGAGGCAGAGAGGAGAGGAGAAGGACAGGAGAGAGCAGAAGAGGGCATGAGAAGACTGAGAGAGGAGATGAGAGGAGCACAGAAGAGAGATGAGGAGTAAAGAGAGACGAGGAAGCAGAAGAAGAGAGACGAAGGAAGAGAGAGGCCAGAGAGAGAAGATGAGAGAGAAAGAGAGAGAGAGGAAGAGGATGGAGGAGAAGAAAAGAGGAGATGAGGAGGAGAGAGAGTAGGTCGGAAGATACGCCGAAGAAGAATATAGAGAGATGTGAAGAATGGAAAGCAGAGAGAGAGGAGAGAGAGTAGAAAGAGAGAAGATTCCAGAAGAGGCTAAAGTAGACCGCAGCGGAGGTCAAGAGAGAAGAATGAGAAGAGCGAGTGAGCAGCGTAGTTGAGCGCAGGACGCTAGAGAGGGAAACCGAGTGCGCATCGACAGAGAGAGCATGGTCGTATATTGCGATGAGAATAAGATAGAAGACGACCACCAACTGAAGGTGAGCTGGGACATCCCGGGTGAGGATTGGTGGAGGAGAGAGTTCGAGATAGGTTCCTTGGGAAGTGGAGGCCGAGAGGGTGGAGGAACAAGTAGAAGCGAGAGTGCTCTGATCGGAAGCATCACTTTTTTAGCTCTTCCCGACATCGTGGAAAGGTGAGAAGAACATGGGCAACCGTTTCGGCAAGATGACGCGAATGGGAAAGGAGACTACTACGGGCGCAGACACCTTGATAGACGCTCGTCGACGTGAGAGGCGATGCACTAATAGGAGGAGGGTTATTGGTGGCATAGACAAGAGTTATTTAATGGAATCGCCCTTGGGCTGGGAGCTGGCGACAATGTAATAATAAAATGCATTGAAATGATTTTCAAGTGATAAATAATAATCAATCAATGAATAAATAATGAATAAAATCAAGATATTAAAATAAATCATCACAGCACGATAAGGTTACAAATTAATATATAATAGTATATAATAATGTAGTAATAATAATAATAAATAATAATATATAAATAATAAAATAATTAATAATAATAATAATATAATAATTAGTGAAATACCGAGTCAGTCCCGGACTTGGGGACTCGACCAAATTTATTTATTTATTTCTATTTCTTTTTGGGGATAGGCCTAATTATGTACTTACATATTTTTATAAATTCAACGTGCACAAAACTGATGAGAGCAATGAATGTGCAACTAATTTGACTGGTACAAACAATCTTATTACTACTAGCAAAGAGGAACTACTAGATGCGTGATTGTCAACGTAAGGACATCACACTAGATAAGGTCTAATTAAGTAACGCGGGTTATAGGATATTTCAGCGTCGTAAGAAAATAATAATTTAAAGAAACAGAAGTCTCAAGAAAGAATATTTTACAAATAAATAAAACAAATTTTTCTGCAAATATTTCTCTGATGATCAAAAATAGTGGATCAATCAACGAAAATATATTTCAAAATAAGTCTTGTCGAATTATTATGTCATGCATTTGACTGGAGTTTCCTTAAAAAAAAAAAAAAAGTGAATCGCTGCAAAAAAGAGACAATAAAACCTAAGTTTTAGTCACCTCAATTTGTTCAAGCCTATCATGTTCTAACATATTAGACCAATCTTGAAATCGGATCTGCGACTAAAAAACAGATGACGAAAGACCTTTGCGCGGATTCAAAGTGTCATCCGATAAATTGCAATCCTTTACTATTAATATATTAAATTTAGAATTTGAATACTTTAAAGTAACGTGAATACATAATATGCAGCATCTACAACATCATGCAGTTAGATTCACATGTCCTGAAATCCTAATGAAATATGTCTGTTATTCAATTCAGTGATTAAAACACTAATTTAATAAATCAAATAATAAATTGATAAACCATTTTAGTTATGTCATAAATACAGTACTACTAAATGACAGTTTCATTCGAGATGAAACTTTATTACAGTTCAAGCCCAACCCATGAATCCATCCTTTTATAACGTTTATAATTATGGCATTACAGTTAAGAGTTAGAAATATGTGGATTGTCTCTTAAAACTTCCGTTGAAATATTATAGGTGCTTTATTGTTTTTTAGATGTGCCTATTTAAACTATAATCATAATAAACATATTAAGTTTGGAATTATAAGTTACAGGTAATAATAACTATTTGAAATGAATATAAGTCTTTACAGAATTTTTCAGCCTACCTGTACAAGATAAGCCATTGAACGTAAAAAAAAATTATATATATATATATAATATATATATATAATATAATATTTAATATATATATATACTATATATATATATTATATATAGTATATAATGTATATTGATTTAACTAGCCTAATAGATGATAGGGATTATTGTGGTTATATATATTGAGTATAGTATATATATATATATATATATATATATATATTATATATATATATATATATATATATATATGATATATATATATATATATATATATATATATATATATATATATTAGATATATATAAGTTTATTTATATATATATATATATAAGTGGTATATATATAGGTAAATATATAGGTTATATATATATATATAAATATATTTAATATAATATATATTATATATAATATATATAATATATATATATATATTAATAATAAAAAATATAGACTATATATATATATATATATATATATTATATATAATATATAGATAATATATATATATATATACTATATTTTTATATATTTTTATATATTATATATAATATATAATATATATTATATATATACCGTGTTGAAAAGTAGTGATGATTTAGTGTTGGTGGTTACAAGAAGGAGATGGTATGCATATTATTTTTGGATGTTAAATCAGTTAGTATATTCTCGGATCATTATTGTCTTATATTTAATGTGAGTTGGGCTTAGGATGGAGAGCAAGGTATACGAAAGGATAGTAAGGTAAAATAAGAGTGAGAAGTTTAAGTGAGCAAGATAATTATATATTATAGTAATGTAAGAGCGCTCGTAGTAAAACGTGAATGGACAAGTTAGATACTGAAGCAATCTGGGGCTAAATGAAGGAACAATTGCTTAGTAGTGCAAAGGAAGTGTGTAGATGAAATAAATTAGGTATATATATATACAGTCGAATGGTGGAATGATAAAGAGGTGATGCAAGCGCTTAAAGGTAAAAAAGAAGCTTGTGTGAATGTAGCTAAAAAGCAGATATCTGATGAAGATTCAAAAGAAAGATGTTTATATATATTAGGAAAAAAAGAAATACTAAAAGGTGCTACGTAGGAGAAAATAAAGCGAAATGAACAGTTTGGAAGTGAGGATGAATTAGGACATACAAGGAAATAGAAGCTCTTCTGGAAGAAGCGCGAAAGGTATATATATATATATATTGGGAATCTGCCTTAGAATAATGAATTAGGGATGGTTGCTTTTGTAACTGATGAATGGATGTAGCGGGAGTGTGGAGATTAGAAACACTTCAGAAATATCTGTGTCCACAATATTAACAGTAGATGTTGACGGTGTTATGAATTGTGTGTGTTTGATGGTGGGGCAATGAAGGGAATATATTTTGGGGTTGATGAGGTTATTAGTAAAGGAAGAGGTAATGGGTAGCAGATATGCTCTCGCATTGAAGAATGGTAAATAAAATGGACTCTGCAGGTAGAGATGAAATTACTAGTGAAATGATCAAGAGCGGAGGCGATGATGGTGATTTTTGGAAGTTGTGAATTAAGGCTTTATGGAGGGTATTTCCTATATATTATTTTTGAGAGCGGTAATAGTTACCCTTGGTTATAAGGTAAGGGAGAAAAGGGGAACTGCTTAGAAAAATGAAATATAGTTCATGAGTGTTGTAGGGAGGATATATGCTGGTATTTTGTGTTATCGATATATTGCGTCGAGTGACTGGGACTGATTGGTGAAGAACCAAGG
>JABUQX010106496.1:0-15000 GCA_015478945.1 Trachelipus rathkii | reverse complement strand
TTCATTATATAGTATACTACATACTGTATTATTATTTCAGCAAAAGATATTTTACATACACTATCTAAATTCACATTTCCCTTTGTGATTTAAAAATTTATTATTATTATTATTATTATTATTATTATTATTATTATTATTATTATTATTATTATTATTATTATTATTATTATTATTATTATTATTATTATTATTATTATTATTATTATTATTATTATTCTTTCTTTCTTTCTTTAGCTACCTCTTTTTCCCAAGACTGGGAGTAAGGTGCGCTACAAGCACCGGAAAAGAAAAGTAGTAGGAGAATATGACAAATGTCGAAAAGAAAGCCCAGCCTTACCGCCCCCTCTGTACCATTAATTAGTGAGAACTCGTCAAAGACAGAAAATCCTCCCTAGGGATCTTCATGGACTGCGACGGACCCTTTCACTATTGGTAAATCGTCCAAATGTATAGGGTTCATCCCTTGGCCCAGGTGGGCCACACCATGCCCCCATACAAAACCCCGCCACTCTCTCCTATCATGCACCCTTACTCTCGCCTCTTAGCCAAACTCACATTTCTCTCCTCAGACATTCCTATTTCACCGACTCAATCCACTTTCTCTTCGCTCTCCCAGCCTCCCAGCCTTTCGGTTCCCAACACACTCACCCACTATACATCACTTAACCAACCGACTATTATTCCATCCTTTCCACATGACCAAACCATCTTCAACACGTACTTTCATTATTCTCTCATTTACCCTTTCTTAACACCACACCACTCTCTAATTACGTTCATTCCTCTCTTTATCAAATTCTTCTCACACCTAGCACACCCCTAAGATTGTCCATCTGATACACATTGAACTTTAGATCTATACTTCTTATCCAGACCATAGCTCAACTACTATACAATAACACAAGTAACAAAACCCTCATGTAAGACCCTAGCACACTCAATACATTAGTCCCTATACATTCACCATAGAATTTAATTTCACCAGCCACCTCCTGCCATCACAACTTTCCTACTACACTCTGCATCGTCCGTTTCCTTCTCATCCAAAATATATCCTAAATATTTTAAACTCAGACACTTGTTCCAGCTGCTCACCATCTAACATAACTTCACACTGAGGAGTGTCCTCACTCACAACCATAACCTTACTCTTATCCAAGTTTATTTTCAAAACCCTCCTTTTACACACCCTGCCAAATCTCTTCACCAATCCTCTCAAAACTTCTCTTCAGATTCGCCACACAGAACAAAATCATCCACATAATAGTTTACCTTAGGGCACCCTCCACCATTCTAACACCATTTTTCTGCCATCCCCACCTCGAATATTCTTTCATAACCCCCTCCATATACAAATGAATAACCAAGGGACATAACACAACCCTGTCTTACTCCCCTATTAATCCTAAACCAACACATTACACCATTTATTCTTTACACACGCTTCACTATCGTCATACATACTTTTTGATTCCATTCAGAAAGATCCCTACACCAACACCCATATTATCACAACACTGCCATAACGCTTCCGATTAACTCTCATACCGCTGTTGAAATTCCATAAAACCTAAATACAATTATATTTCTTCTTCTCCCTCATTTTTCTCAATCATTTGTTTTCAATGCTAAATATTTGATCCACACATCCTTCTACCACTCCTAAACCACCTGTTCTTCAGCATCAGTCCTTTCAGTCACTCACCACTTCTTCGACCAAACATACCAGCATATACCTCCCTAACAACACTCAGTAAACTTATTCCCCTATAATTGCTACAGTTCCCCTTTTCTCCCTTACCTATATAAGAGGTAGCTATTACCCTCTCCTCCAACCTTGACAACTATACCCTATAAACGCTTTATACACAACTTCCAAATCCAATCAATCACCCATCTCCCTCCGTTCTTGATCATTCACCAGTAATTTCATTTCTATACCTGCAGATTTACCATTCTTCAACTTTTTCACTCTACCTATTACCTCCTCCTACTAATAACCTCATGCCCCAAAATACCTATTCCTTCTTGCACCATCAAACCCAACACACATTTACTATCACCTCTTCATTGCTGTTAATATTGCAGATTTCTCGAAGTGTTTCTTTCCACACTCCTCTCACACCATTTCATCAGTTACGAAAGTACCATCCCTATCCATTATTCTAAAGCAGATTCCCCTTATTCTCATTCTTAACCCCTTTCACACTTCCTTCCAGAAGAGCTTCCTATTCCCTTGTAAGTCCCATTCATCCTCCTTCCAAACTTTCATTTACCTTTCGTTTTCTCCTACGTATACACCTTTTAGTATTCTTTTTTCCTCCTTATATATAATTCCAAGCATCTTCTTTTGAGTCTTCATCATTTGCTTTTAGTACATTCAACACGCTTCTTTTTTACCTTTAACCGCATTCATCACCTCTTCATTCCACATTCTCACTTTAACATTAATGTACTTCCTACTTTAGCACATCCACATACTTCCTGTGCACTACTAACAATTGCTTCCTTCATTTGCCCCCAGATTTGTTCAGTATCAAACTTGTTCACATTCAACCGATTTACTAGCGAGCGCTCTTACATACTTATCCTTATTGTCTTGCTCACTTAACTTCTCACTCTTAATTTTACCTACTTCCTTTCGTATCACCTTCCTCTCCATCCAAGCCCCCACTAACTTAATTTTACATAGAACAACATAATGATCCGATAATCCCATTCCTAAACCCCTAACTGATTTAACATCCAACACATACTTCAACATCTCCTTCTTCATTATTATTATTATTATTATTATTATTATTATTATTATTATTATTATTATTATTATTATTATTATTATTATTATTATTATTATTATTATTATTATTATTATTATTATTATTATTATTATTATTATTATTATTATTATTATTATTATATGTTTAAAAAATATCTGATACAATAATTTATTATGTTTTAATTGCAATGAGATTTTTAATAACTTGAGCTCGAACTTTTACTCAGACTTTACACTAAAACTTGGACTCTGTACATTAATAATAATAATAATAATAATAATAATAATAATAATAATAATAATAATAATAATAATAATAATAATAATAATAATAATAATAATAATAATAATCAAACTGATAATGAAGTAAAAGAGAGCGATTTATTGTTGAAGATGATAAAAGCATCAAATTTGATAACCCATAAAAATTATACATAAGAAAGTATTCTAAATTAAAATTCGTACTTGCCCTAAAACAACTACACCTCTTCAAGAAGTAAGAAAGGTTGTAAATATAGTTTACTGCAACAGGTAAGATAAAAATCACGTATATTGTAGATCGTAAGTGGGCAAATTACAGTTAAAAAAAAAAAAAAAAAAAAAAAAAATCAAATCCAGCTTGATAAAAACAGAGATCCGATTCAGATCATGGGAACACCAACTTGAGAAAATATTTTCAAGAGCAGTCTCTTGTCACTCTCTTCTCACTATGTAAATTAAAGTAAAACATTTACTTTTCCAAATGAAAGAAAATAGAAATCGAAAGATTTTGTGGTGAGATCACCTATAACAAATGTTCATTCCAATATGTGTAAAAAGTTCAGTATTATTTTCCAGCATTAGAAATGTCAGTTAAAAATGCCCAATATTGATTTTTGTACAATATTTTTAAAATATTTTTTAGAGAACTCAATTTCATAATGAATTTTGATAAAAAAGCAAATATAACAAATATTAATATAACATTTGTAAAAAAAATGAAGATCGATTTTAGTTAATTGGATACTCTTTATTATAAATGGGAAGAATGCTTTAGTTAAAAAAAAGATATAATCTTGAAATTAAATGAAATGTTGATAGAACGCACACTTTTTTGATTAATTAATGGACGTGTATTTATTTTATTTAAAACAATATCAGTCAAATATATTAAAAAAATAAATATAAAATAACTTTACAAGTATCTAACCTGTTGATTGCAGGCCTTATTTAGTTCTTCACTCTCATGCAGTACACATTCAAGACCTCTTAATTCTTCATCTTCTCTCTGATCAAACTCTTCCCAACGACGAGTCCATTCTGAATCCAATTCAGCAAGGCCAGTGCAAAGAGTTCCCACACAGTCTATTTGTAAATCAGAAATTTAAATATTTCACCTGAATAGTTCAATACATGAAAATGTAACTAACAATGTAAAGTAATTTATAACAAGGATTTCCGAAACCAAAGGGAGAAATGGACAAAGAGAACTTGAGGCACATTTGACTAAACAACCTACTTAAATATATTCCTCATAGTATGATTTGATATTAACAGCTCGCAATATTTTTTGAGAAAAATTGTTTTAAAATAGGATATACTTTAAATCTATTTTAAAATGTTTTACACTAGTTTAAAAATCGCAATAAAACGTTTCAGTACCCTACTTAAAATTAATGATGGGGCTAGAAGCCAATTTATTTTTTTTTTTGGGGGAAAAAAAAAAAAAAAAAATTGCATCCAAAATAAACAACTTTTTACGATTTATTTTATAAAGAAAAACTTTACTTCTGGCAAAATTTGATGGAATTAACACCATAAGAAAGAACTTACTCTATCATTTAGAAATCTGCAAAACAAAATTTAAAATTGGTTCAGTAAAAAAAATTTTCTAAATCTGCAAAATAAAATTTAAAATTGGTTCTGAAGAGGAAAAAAGTTATCCTCATTCCGGACTTTAGACAAAAATTATTTAGGTCTAAGAAAATATATTTCCTTCTTGTTCATCAAGATTGAAGAGTCCTACACCAAAACCCAAATTTGGCCCAGTCATTCTAAATCTACTATAAAAATGAAAATAAATTGAATCAAAAATAATGAAAAAAATTATATTGAAACGCCATAAAATAAAATAAATAAATGTTTTATTTTTTTTTAGGAATCAATAAATGGGACAATGCCAAAATAATTTCAGATTCCGATTCTGACAGAAAAATTCCAAAAAATTTCCAATGCAGATTTTAAAAATTACAGATTCTTCCGATTTTTGATGCTGATTCATCATACTTTGTAAAAATCATTTTCATTCCGATCCCAGAGAAATTGATGATTCTCCCAATTCTCAATATCTATTCATTGGTCCATCACTAATTAAAACCCATAAAATATTAAATCTCATCGAAGAGCTAGTTTATTCAAAGTTTAATTTAGAGTAGGGATGTGCCGAATAGTGAAAAAGCCGAATATCGAATATTCGACAAAGTATTTGGCCGAATAATCACTTTGCTATTCAGCCGAATAGTTATTTCAAAGTTCGGTCATCCATTTAGGGAAAAATAAAGAAAACTTATATACAAAGTAATTAAACAAAAAGTAAATAACTATTTCTTACCTATGGCAAACCATTCACATATTAAAAATAATTAAATGAAAATTGAAAAGTTCGTAGTTAAAGATATTAAACTAAACTTCATTTGAATAAGCTCTAAGGTTAAAATGACAGAACATTAGCAGTTCTCCATTTTCAGGGGATAACCTATTTCTTGTGGCTTCATAAATATTTCCTCCTGTACCAAATATTCTTTCACTTTCGACTGATGGTGGAGCTGAAAGGTATTTTATTGCTAGATTTTCAAATTCATAAAACTATTTCCAGTGTTTTTCCACCAATTGAAGGGATTATCATTGTCTTCACTGGTCAAAGTAGGCAAACTTATATATTTGTTATATTTCTTTATGTAATTCCATATGTAGCCTTTTACTTTTATGTACAATCGTCAAAAGAATGGGACTTTCTTTTTTTCACTCTCACTTTCTTTTACTGTATGACAATTTTGATGCAGCAATTTCTGTTAAAACAATCCATTAAAAGAAGTGAAAATGGAACCCTCAGCTTCACTTTCACCACTACGTGAATCATCGTCAGCAAAAGAGCCAGGAGCTAAATTTTCATGCATTTCTTTCCATGCCTCAATGACCATATTTTTTACTGATTCATGTTGAAAAATTAGCTTGAATCGCAGATCTAAGAAATAAGCTACACACAAAGATTTATCACATAGAAGAAACTTAGAAAGTCTTTTTTTTACTGATTTCTTAAGCTCTTTAACGAGTGTAATTATTCCACTGAATCTTTTGCTTTTAATAGCCTTATTTTTTAAAAATAGATTTATTGCTAAAATGGAAGGGATCACATGGGCGACTGTTTCTTCACGTTTACTGCTTGTTTTAGTGATGCTGTCAAATGCTCAAGCAAATGGAATAATTTTGCCACTGAAAATCATTCAACATTTTCTGATTGCATTCAGCAGCGTATATGGCTAGGGGAACTTTTTGTTCAAACAATCTTTAAAGCATATCCTAAGTGCTATTCCAGCATGTAGAAATGTCTTGAATTAATTTATGCTGTTTGATATTCAGCTGCATCTGTAAAGTATTAAGCTTTGCAGCTTGCCGTTGCGTGAATGGTGAGCTCGGAAAATGAGAGGATAGGCTTCTGCATAAATAAAATATCTTTACCAGACTTCTTGACACTAATAATATGAATCATGAAGCATAGTTGCAAATGTGAATAAACCAGTGGCGTAACTAGGTCAGTACGCCCCCCCGCGACTTTATTTTGTGCGCCCCCTTTAATCATGGACGGGGTGGATAGAGTTTTTGAAACTTGAATGACAAAAAAAGTTTTCTTGTTCATATCAAAGAAAAATCACATTAGTATTACAAAAGAACTAGAGTGTATTACAATGAAAAAAAAGGTTAATAATATATATATATATATATATATATATATACTATATTATATATATATATATAATATATATATATTATATATATAATTATATATATATATATATATATATATATATATATAATACTAATATATATATATATTATATATATATATATATATATATAATATATTATAATATATATATATATATATATATATATAAAAGAGAATTGCGCATTTTTTAAAACACTTTCACGTTACTGTTATTGGTAAAGTAAAACCAAAAACTTACAAATAAACAATTACAACATTTGTCATTTACTTTTTAACTTGACATAATAGTCGATTCTAATATGCTCAAACCCCTTCGTCCTATTGCATTCACAAATGTTCGCACTAATTTCTCCAAGTCTAGTGCGCTAGCCCCGATCATACTCCTATGTAAGTACAGCCAAATTCACTTAACCTTTACGCGTGTTGTCATTGGTACTTTTCAACATAACTAGTTTATTAGTTTTTAATTTTTGAAAAAGATCTCTCAGCAGATGATGAAGTTACTGGGAGTGTCAGAAACATTACAAAAGCTTTACACGTCTGGAATACTACAAGGCAACATATTATTTTCAATCAACAAATATTCTGTCACTTGTATTATTTTTGTCATTTTTATTCTTTATTTTCACTTGCCAAACATTCCTAGCAGACAATTTCCGTAACTAAAGAACTTGTCACGTCGGCTTCATATTTTTCGTAAACTTGTTCAAGCAGATCGATCAGGCTCTTGGTCGTCCGTTCTGTAATGGCACTGTAAGGCTCAAAAGCAAAACATCTGCTTTCCCACCTTTCCTTTCATACTCTTGGTACCTCGATTCAACTTGGCCTATTAGTTATATCAATGGCTCTGTAAAAAACCATCACCCTGAAATTGTGCAAAGGATCAATGAAAGTGAAGTCAACATCTTTAGAAAGCTCATCAAAGAAGCTTGTCACTTTGCTTTGCGTTTAGTAGGCAATGAAGTCTTAATTTGCCAGCTTCTTGCAATTTCCTGGGCCTCTTCCACTAGCTTGCAAAACTCTCTTCACAACTGGTTTAGTTTGGTGACACACCTTTCTAAAAGAGTGGAAGCTTCATCCAGGGATATGTCTGATTTTTGGAGTGTTTTAGAAGTAATGTTAATACTTTCCAAAAAATTTTCTTCGAAACACAAGCAATAAAATGAAATGAAAAGTAGACATTTGTCTTTTTAATTTTTAATGCTGTCGCCTCAACTACTTCAGAGCTCTTTGTTGAAGTTAGGATGATTTTTGATAAACAGTTCAAAATATAAATGAAACTAACTATAAAATGAAATAGAGAGAGAGAGAGAGAGAGAGAGAGAGAGAGAGAGAGACTGAGAGAGGAGAGAGAGAGAGAGATGAGAGAGAGCATGAGAGACAGAGAGAGATGAGAGAAAGATGAGAGAGAGAGAGAGAGCTTTCATTATGGAGTTTTCATCGAAAAAGTGCTCATCCTTCTTGCCCGTCGTGCGCCCTCTCGGATGCTGCGCCCCCCCGCACCGCGGGGCTTGCGGGGGCGTTATTTACGCCACTGGAATAAACCATGAAATTGATAGCAAGCCACTCTCCCAATATACCTGCTACCATGTTTGGTCCATTATCCTGTATCACTAAATGAATTCTATTTTTTGGAATATTGAAAAATGTCAATGGCCCTTATAGGATCTGACAAATGACAAAGATTTTCGCCATATTGGCTACAAAATTTGGCTATTTTTATTTTTTTTGGAAAATAAGTTTCTAAAATTTCAATTTTAAATTGAAATAACTCTCCCATATGTTGACGTAATTTATTGTTTATAAAGCTCAATATTCAACCCGAATAGTTCGGCAAAAAGTGGAATACAGAATATTCGGTATTTTGGCCGAATAGGCCGAATACTTACCTAATATTCGGCACATCCCTAATTTAGAGTAAGTTAAGCTAAAAAGTAAAGATCAATAGTACAATGACTCACTTTTCCAAATATTTGAGAGAGTTTGTTGTTGAGAAAATTCAGATTTTCTATCAAGGCCCAAAGCAGGTTCTCTGAAATTAATGTTTTAAATATATATATATATATATATATATATATATATATATATATATATATATATATATATATATATAATATATATAATAATATATATATATATTATATAATATATATGTAAGTATATATATTTTAAATATATATATATAATTTATATATATATATATATATATATATATATATATTAAATAAAATCATCATCATCATCAAGATGCCCTTGGATACCCAGTACTGGTGCTCAAACATGCACTATGAATAAGTGGTGGCGGGACCCCAACCCAGATGCTACTGTCTCTTTAGTCTCCTCTTGCGACAAGTAGAACATAAGTTGTGGAAATTCTTTCTCCCCATATATACCGTAAAGTGGAGTAATTGGGGACACATGGGGCAATTGGGGACAGAGGTCTAAAAATCTCTTAAAATTTTTACATTTAGTAAATTAATACCTTTTCTAATGTAGATAAATGTCTTAGGAGTTAAGGTTTTATAAAACCTTTGATTAATTTTCTGTTTATTGTGATTTTTTTTTCTTATATAAAAAATATATAATTTTGCAATAAATTTGCATGATTTTGCTAAGAACTCTTGAACATTACAAACTTATCATGAAGATCTGGTACAAATATAGAATATAAAGGCAACCCTTTGGAAGCCATTACAATCTCTGAAACCTGTTAGGTACGTCCTACATGTGTTTTATTTTAAATTGAACTTAATATCGCAATAAAACGTTTCAGTACCCTACTTAAAATTAATGATGGGGCTAGAAGCCAATTTTTTTTTTTTTTTTTTTTTTGGCAAAAAAAAAAAAAAAAATTTGCACCCAAAATAAACAACTTTTTACGATTTATTTTATAAAGAAAAACTTTACTTCTGGCAAAATTTGATGGAATTAACACCATAAGAAAGAACTTACTCTATCATTTAGAAATATATAAAAAAATATATAAATTTGCAAAAACTTGCATGATTTTGCTAAGAACTTTTTGAACATTACAAACTTATCCTGAAGATCTGGTACAAATATAGAATATAAAGGCAACTCTTTGGAAGCCATTACAATTTCTGAAACCTGTTAGGTACGTCCTACATGTGTTTTATTTTAAATATAGTAAAGTGGGGCAATTTGGGACAGAAAATATTGTTTTTGTGGGGTAATTGGGGACAGGATAAAAATGTTGGGGTGGCAAACAAAACCACGTTAAATCATTGCCATATCCAACTTCAGGGGCTCAGCACCCCCCTAAAGGGGGTATACCAAATATGAGCGGAATATGATGTCTCTAAAGATGATTAAAGAGGAGTTAGGCCTAGCGGAACTGTGCGGGACACTGGGGCTTTGGGGATAGACCCAATTGACTCAGGGACACTGGAAAACGATCTGGGGACCTCAAATACCCATACCAAAATCTAGGAAAACCCTCCAAAAAGTAGGTAAAAAAAGCCAAAAAGGCTAAAAAGTGCCAAATATACTAAAAATATACCAAAAGGTTGCCAAATTTAGTGACAAATCTGGCTTCCTCCATTTTCACCAATCGCATACCCCCGTTTTATTTACTTAAAGTACAGTTTTAATTAAAAATTAACTACTTTAAATTTTGTCTTTTCGTACTATTCAATATATATTCTAATAACCAATTTTTTGATGAAATAAAAGATGTGTAAATGCATTTATTTATTAACCTGGTGTTTCAAAATAATAAATTGCTATAATTTTCATCTCAAATTATAAAATATTATATTAAACAACCCTTTGAAAAAAGTTGTTCCCAATTGCCCCACCATCAAAAATCATGGGGCAATTGGGGACAACTTATTTCAAAGGCTATAAAAATAACCATATAATATATAGACCTACATAACCATAGTATTTGTAAGCCCAGATGATGAAGTTATGTCACAGTAAACACAAAATTTTGAAAAAGTAAAGTATATAGGAAATACAAACCTTACATTTTTGAAACACCTAATTTTGTCCCCAATTTCCCCACTTTACTATATATATATATATATATATATATATATATATATATATATATATATATATATAATATATATATATATATTATATATATATATATATATATATAATTATATATATAATATATATATACTATATATATATATATATATTATACCCGGTTATATATATATATATATATATATATATTATATATATATATATATATATAATCTATATATATATTATAATATATATATATATATATATTATATATATATATAATATATAATTATATATTAAAAAATATTAGGGATGTGCCGAATAGTGAAAAGCAGAATACGAATACCAATATCGCTTTTAAAAGTATCGGCCGAAAATTACCGGAATATATCGGCCACCCCGCAATAATCACTTCGCTATTCGACCGAATAGTTATGAATAGTTATTTCAAAGTTCGGTCATTCATTTAGGCGAAAAATAAAGAAAACTTACACTGGTCACAAAAAAAGGTGAATTCTTTCTTGGAAGGACTTTTGCTAGCAGGATTATATAATTCGGAGATTGCTGATTCCATATATATTCTCGGATTTGCTGTATCACATTCCGTTTTTGTGTGCAATCAAGGATCCCTATTTTTGCATATTCCCTAGGAATGACAAAATTCCTGTGCGCACTACGTAGGCTGTATTGACGTACTTCCGCATATATCTACAGTAGTAGCAAGTTTGCTGCGGTCGATATTCCGGAAGCATGTGGTAACTTTAGTACGTCTAACATGTATGGATGCCAATGACCTGGATGATGTCATATCATCCATCTGAAATACGTCGGTATGGTCCGTCATTGTTCACACAGGGTGAACTGAAGATCTTGATGCAGAGTTGTATTGCCGAAGTTGTCCTGAGCTGTTGGCTTCGAGGTTGCATGAAAAATGACTACTGGACCATGGCCACAAGAGTAACATTTTATCGTAACAGAAAAGCAGAGCTGCGGAGGCTCTTCCAGTCAGATGAACCTTGTGTATTCCAGTGAAGTTGCAGGCCTACTACTCGCTATGGGACACCCAGCATGCAAGTGAGTGGCGACTGTTTATTGACATTTCCAAGAGCAGTTTAAAGTGTGTGTTGTTTACACAAACGGCAACAGGTAGCTTCGGTTTCCAGTAGAGTACTCGGTACGGATGAGAGAGGAGTATGCAAAAATCAAGACCGTTTGGAGAGGCTACAATATCTGGTACATCGGATGGTTAAAATATGCGCGACTTCAAAAATGGTAAATATTTTGCTCAGTCAACAAGCAGGTTCACCAAATATACCTGCTTCCCGTGCTATTGGGACAGCCGGGCGGCAAAGATCACTGGACCAAAAGAGAATGGCCAACGAGGGAAACCTTGACGCCAGCAGGTGACAGGAACATGTACGTGAACCACTTTTACAGAGAGAAAACATCATTTTACCTCCACTACACATAAAACTTGGTTTGATGAAACAATTTGTGAAGGCCCTGGACCATGATGGTGAATGCTTCCGCTATATATGCTCAACGTTTCCTGGTCTGAGTGACGAGAAGGAAAAAACTGGATATTTGATGGCGCACAAATACGGACACTCCTCCCTGATGCTGCCTTGCTACAACAATGACTGTGTTAGGGGCAAGAGCGTGGAATGCTTTCTTTTTTCAGATGTAGCACAGAATTTTCTGGGAACAGGAAAGCCGAGAACCACTAACATGTACAGGAACTGCTAGACAGTTTTCATTCTCATGGATGTAGAATGAGTATAAAGTTGCACTACTTACATTCTCACCTAAGAAAATTCCCGGATAACCTAGGCGATTAGTGATGAGCAGAGTGAACGCTTCCATCAAGATCAAAGTTCATGGAAGGACGTTACCAGGACAAGTGGAATATCAATATGATGGCCTATTGGTGGAGCTTGATGAGGGATATTCCAGGAGCGCTATGCACAGCTAGATCGTCTACGAAGAAGGAAAGTTACTACCATCTGAGTATTTTACATTAACTAAAACCAATTTCTTCTATACATTCATTGTTTCCCATAATTACTCCTTTATTCCATAGTTGTAATTATATGTTTAACATATATCTATCAAAGACATGTATCATGTCATTCCGATTTGTTTCTCTCCCTTCATATATTCCAATATATATATATATATAGTATATATATATATATATATATATATATAATATATATATATATATATATATACTATATATATATATATATAATATATATATTATAATCCCAATAATTGTGTGATAGACCCTCTTGAAAAGGTAAAAATCATAAATTTTACAAATCTGTGTTTACACACAATATCTCACAAATGCGAAGTGATATGCAAAAAACCGATTACATTTTTGGAATCAGCACATCAAATAATCAATTACAAAACCCAATCCAAGAATTTTCATGTTTACCAGTGTTATACAAATAAATAAAACAAAAAGTAAATAACTATTTCTCACCTATAGAAACCATTCACATATTTAAAATAATTAAATCAAATGGAAAACTTTCGTAGTTAAAAGAATTAAAACATAAAACTTCATTTTAATAAGCCCTAAGGTAAAATGACAAACATTTTAGCAGCTTCTCCATTTCAGGGGATAAACCTATTTCTTGTGGCTTCATAAAAATATTGCCAGTATTCTAAATTTTCTTTGCCTTTCGACTGAAGACGGTGGAGCTGAAAGGTATTTTATTGCTAGTTTTTTCAAATTCATAAAATCTATTTCCAGTGTTTTTCCACCAATTGAAGGAAATATCATTGTTTTCACTGGTCAAAGTAGGCAAACTTATATACTTGTTTATTTCTTGATGTAATTCCGTATGAAGCCTTTTACTTTTATGTACAATAATCACATCGTCAGAAGAATGCGACTTTCCTTTTCACTCTCACTTTCTTTCTGTATGACGATTTTGATGCACAATTTCTTTAAAACATCCATTAAAGAAGTGAAAAATGGAACTTTCAGCTTCACTTTCCCCACTACGTAAATCATCTCAGCAGAAGAGTCAGGGGCTAAATTTTCATGCATTTCTTTCCATGCCTCAACGGACCATATTTTTTACGGATTCATCTGATTCATGTTGAAAAAATTAGCTTGAATCGCAGATCAAGAAAGTTGCTACACACAAAGATTTATCAAATAGAAACTTAGAAAGTCTTTTTTTCTACTGATTTCTTAAGCTCTTCAACGAGTGTAATTATTCCACTGAAGCTTTTGCTTTTAATTGCCTTATTTAAAAATAGATTTATTGCTAAAATGGAAAGGATCACTTGGGCGACTGTTACTTCACGTTTAATAGCTTGCTTTAGTGATGTTGTCAAATGGCTCTAGTAAATGGAATAATTTTGCCACTGAAAATCAGTCAAAAATTCTGATTGCATTCAGCGCAGCCTATATGGATAGGGAACTTTTTGTTTCAAACAATCTTTAAGCATATCATAAGTTCGGTTCCAGCGTGTAAGAAACGTCTTGAAATAATTTATGCTGTTTGACATTCAGCTGCATCTGTAAAGTTTTAAGCTTTGCAGCTGCCGTTGCTGAATGGTGAAAATGAGAGGATATGTTCTGCAAGTAAATAAAATATCTTTAACAGACTTCTGACATAATATTGAATCTTGAATGCATAGTTGCAACATGTGAATTAAAACATGAAATTGATAGCAAGCCATTCTCCCTTATACCAGCTACCATGTTTGGTCCATTATCCCTTATCACTAAATGAATTCTAATTTTATAGAATAATTGAAAAATGTCAAAGCCCTTATAGGACCTGACAAATGACAAAGATTTCGCCATATTGGCTACCAAATTTGGCTATATTTTTATTTTTTTGGAAATAAGTTTCTAAAATTCAGTATTAAGATTGAAATAACTTCCTTATTGTGACGAATTTATTGTTTTATTAAAGCCAATATTCGCCCGAATAGTTCGGCAAAAAAGCCGAATACCTAATATTCGGTATTTTGGCCGAAAAGGCCGAATACCGAATATTCTACCGAATACTTGCCGAATATTCGGCACATCCCTAATATATATATATATATATATATATATTATATATATCTATATATATATAATATATATATATAATAGAAAATATACATATTGCATTTTTGGTTAGATAAGTAATTTAAATATTTTTATATTTTTAATTTTTATATATAATATATATAACTGGTATATATATATATATATCTC